>VXBC01008911.1:157718-239473 GCA_013399945.1 Ploceus nigricollis | reverse complement strand
GATTTGTGAGCCCCGGCGGGGGATGCCAGCCTCGGCCGGCCCGAATGAGTCGGCGGGAGGAAGAGGATGTGCTGCTCAGAGCAGGCAGGAACCCTGGCGGGGGAAGCAGGATGAGGGCAGGCATCCATCCCCATGTGGTCAGGGCTGAGGCAGGCAGCGTGTTCTCCACCGGCCTCGCACTTCTTCCACGCCGGCAGCCAGGAGCGGAGCACACCGGCTCCACCTGGGACCCTTCCAGTGTTCCTTCTTGCTGCGGCACCTGGAACTTGGGGAGGTGATGGTGGGGGCGGAGGGTCACCAGCCCCTCATCTCACCGGTCCGGCAGCAGCTTTGTCACCGGAGAGCAGTACGGAAATGCATGCTGAGCAATTTCCTTCAGCTGGGAGGAAGGCAGGAGGCCGAATGTGAAGCGAGGCACCGTGCCTTGTTTGTGTGTCCTCGAGTCTGGCTCGGGCTCGGAAGTGGAGGAGACAGGGGAGACAGGGCACCCTCCCTGCGTAGCTGCTGTGGGGGTGATGCTCTCAGAGCATCCTTCTCGGGATGGGGACAGGCTTGTTTTCTTCCTCAGGAACGCGGGACCCAGGAGAGCTTGGCAATAGCTGAGCATCTCCGTCTTGCAGCACTACAGGAGTGCAGGGAAGGGAGGCAGGAACCCCGGCTGGCTGGAGGAGATCTGCTCAGAGCTAGAGCGGAGAGATGGAGCAGTAGGAGGGGGAAAGTGCCCGACACTGAGCTTGCTGGCCTTCCCGGGGAGAGGGGATCACTTTGAGACCTTTGCCTGCACCAAAAAAAACCCTCCCGTTTATTCCCCTTTTCATTTTTCTTGGAGCAAAGAAGCAGTGTCTCATGTCGTCGCCGTCATGGGATTTTTAGGCGGTGACTAAAGGGAGTTTGTTTGGGAACAAACAGCCTGGAGACATGACGAATGGAGCAAACTCAAATTTCAGGCGTGTGCTGTGCTCCCTGGGCAGGAGCTGGCTGTAACGGGATCTCCAGCCCAGAGTGCTGCCATGGTGGCACAGGGCAGTGCAGGGGGGAGGGGAGACTGGACGCTGCGTTCCCGAGGGCGGGAGCGTTGCAAGGAGGTCCTGTGCCCAGCAGAAGTATGTTGATCGTGGGATTTCAGGCTCTGTTCTCTACCTAAGCCAAGCTCTGGATATTTTTTCCCATGACCCTTGGTAAAATGACAGGTGAACAGCCTGGATCCTGTTCTGGGTTTACAAACCAGATTTCTGGATTATATAGGTTATAAACCGTGCTGCCTTTACTACACAGCACTCTCTGAGGCAGCAGGGGCTGCAGAATGTCCCACCTGACAAGCTGGGGTGCTGGCTGGGGTTTGCATGAGCAAATGTGTTCATTGGGAGCCTCCTACACCGGGGTTCACAGCCTGTGGAGTGAGGTCGAAATTCAGAGCTGGCACCCTTGGAGCCATGCAGATGTTGTTCCCCTGGCATGAGCAGCCAAAGCCTCCCCTGGTGCCTTTGGTGCCAGGTAGCACTCAGCTCCGTTAGTCACCGCCCTAAAATTAGGAAATGAACAGTCGGATTTTTCCCAAGGAACTGGCTGTAAAAAAATGCAACTGGGAATGCCTGGTGCCAGGTTTGTCCTGCTGGGCATCATGCCTGGACCTGCAGAGCACTGGAAGAGGATGCAGCAGCCAGGAGGGAGCTGGGCTGGGGTACCCTCATCGTTGGAGGAAGACTGAGCTCCAGGCACCCAGGGGATGAACTGCCATGGGAGAGCAGCTGAGCCCTGCCCTTGCTGGGCCCAGCTAAGCAGCTCCCTGTGCTGGGAACAGCTTAGAGATGATGAGCAAGAGGTTTCTGGTGCAAGCATCACTGCCTTGAATAGCCTGTCCTGCCCCATGACACCCTTGGTGCTTCCTCTCCCTGACTTGTCACTGATGACTTTTTCATGCTCTCCGGGAAGTGTGTTTGTGCTTGGAAATACCTTCCTGCTTTGTTTGCTGCTGCTGCATTGTTTGCCTCCAGGCTGATACTATCTTCTCGGCTTTCCAGCATTTTTCTAGTACCCTTGGGTGATGCTTGGGCAGGGCGTGGCTGTTCTCTGAACCTCTGCAGGCAGGTTTTGACAGGACAGGTTTTTTTGGCTGTCCTTTAAGTCCCCAAATGCCCTTGCGCTCCCTTGAACACTATCTCACCTCTGAATCTGGGGATTTTTCCAAACAATTGCAAAACCCATCAGGCTAGAGTTTTGCATTCTCCTTCCTCCCCCGGAAATCTGGGAAGAGCAAACAGTTCGTTGGCCTCAGTGCCATAAACTTGCTGAGAGCTCTTGTACTCAATAGATGTACTGGTGGGGCAATCTCTGTGTGTGAAGTGAGCAATCCCCATCCCACAGCCCTGTTGGCCTCTGTTTCCTAACAGGCTTGAGGAGGGCTTTGGTGAGGGTCTTTGCCCCACTTCACCTCTGGACAGCACAAAAGCAGTGAGGAGGGGTCCTCAGCAGCACTGAGCGTCGGTGCTCAGCAGCTCCCAACACCATCCTTGCAGGGGTCCTGGGAAGGGAGCTGCAGCCAGGCATTCATGCCGTGGCTTTTCCAGGACACCAACTGGTACCTAGGACTGGGGTCTTCCCACTGCCACAGGTCTGTTGATGAGCAACAAGAGATCTGTTAATGAGTAATGAGCCCAGCTGGAGGAGCTTCCAGAGGGAAGCAAGTTTGCACTTCTGGGCCAGCTCTGGGTGACTTCCAGAGATCCCTCCTGGCTTGGGTATTATTTCCTGCCCCCAAGGCAGTGACAGCATTCTCATCCACTTGCTGCCATCCATCATGCAGGAGTGGACAAGCACCTGGGTGCCCTGGCAGTGGACACCCCTCTTAGCCCTGCAACTAAATTGTGGTGAATGCCCTTGGCTGGGGTTGGGGTTGAGGTGGGTCTGTGGTCTGTGGTCCTGTGGCTGGTGTAACTATAAACCATCAGCCCCTGTGTGTTTTGGGAGGATGAGCAGCAGCTGGTGATGCCAGGGCTTTCTGACCTGTCAGTGCCTTGTCTTTAACGCTGCCTAGTATATTTAAATAACATGTTTTTCCTGTAATTTCCCCACAGCCTTTCTAGAAGAGCTGCAGCTATGTTGAGAAATTGTGGTTACTGCAAAAAGAAAGTGTTATAAAAGGGGTAAAAGTGTTTCCTTTGCTGGCAGATAAGGAGGATATCCACTGCCTGGCCTTGGAGCATCCTCCCATGTGGGGATGCTGTGATAGGGGTGAGCAGGAAAATGTGATGCTGTGGTGGGTGGTGTGAGTTTGTCTGTGCATGGATGATGTCTCCGTGTTGGAGGTGAGGAGGTTTCCATCACACCCCCATTGAATCCTGGAATGGTTTGGGTTTGAAGGGACCTTAAAGGGATCATCTTGTTCCACCCCACTGCCATGGGCAGGAACATCTTCCATTAGACCTCTTGTTCCAAGTCCCATCCAACCTAGCCTTGAACACTTCCAGGGATGAGGCGTTCAACACAGACAGAAACCTTTTCCAGGTCGTGGGTCCTTGTTCCACTTCAGGGCTGGCGCCAGCATCGTGTCCTCAGCAAGACCCCAGAACCTCCCCATGGATGGGTGAAGGACATCCATCCTGCTGCAGGGTGGCTGGGACTCCCAGGAACCGCGGGCTGGATGTGTGAGCATGGGACACTCTCCTCTCCCAGCTCTGTTTTGCTCTCAAGTCCCCATTGCCCTCAAAATCTGGCTCATTTTGCAATGGTTTACCAGGCAGGAGACAGATAATCAGAGCCACCCTGCACTGGGAGCTGTCAATAACCTGTGACCCCAACTTGCTGCCCCCAGCAGCATGACACTGAGATCTCAGCTTGATCCCACGGGGTATAAACCCCCTGTCTGAATAGCCCCTGGCCCTGGGGCAGTTGCTGCTCCCTGGCGTGGAAGTGCTGCCCAGGATTTTTGGCAGGGCCACAGGAGCCTGGGACAGCCTCTCTCCATCCCCAGGGAGGCCACAGCCAAACCAGGGCCCAGCGCTTGGAGCATCCCTAGTGGGAAATGTTGCCAAGTTCACACGGGAAATACGCGGGGTCAGGTCCCAGGGGCTTGGCCTCCCCCTGCCAGCTGGGACATGTCACCGGCCCCAGAGGAGCTGGAGATGTTAACTCTGGCTTGCTGGGGCAGCCCAGAGAAGGCAGGGCTTTTGTACTGGGGTGATTTGCTCTTTGCTGGCTTAGAGTGCCTGGCTGGATGCAGGGATATCTGAGGGGATGCCCAGGAGGCTGGCAGAGGTGCCAATGGGGATGCAGGGGTGGCCAGGAGGATACAAAGATGTCTGGGAGGATGCCCAGGAGTATGCAGGAATTGGCTGGGTGGGTGCAGGGATGCAGGACAGCCTGTCCCAGTGGAGGAATTGAAGCATTCCCCAGCGAGCAAGCCCTGTGTGGGGTCAGTGTTAGGGACTCTCGCTGTGAAGGCAGAGCTGGCAGCCAGGAGTCCCTGCCCAGTGCCAGCAGTCTGTGTTTGCTGCACATTGCCATGGCTGGCTGGCGTGGCCAGTGACCACAGGAGGTGGAGTGGGACACATCAACGTCAAACCCAAAAACAGTGCCCTGCCAAATTGCCCATATTAATTACTTCAGTGCATGTGTCATTTGACTTTACCCTCTGGTATTAACATCACACTCACAGTGAATTCATATGTGTGAGCTCGTGCCCAGTGCTGGGATGCAAGGAGATGGGAATGTCATGGAAAGGAATCCCAGTGAGATGCAGGAGCCATACCCAGAGTCGCTGTGGGATCTCCAGGGCCTCAGCGGGGAAAGGCTTTGATGGGAAAGGCAGAGAAGCTGCGACTGTTCCCATCTGAGCTCCTCAGCCACAGGACTGTGCTTGGAGCTTTTGCAATTTGGTGCTGAAATTGAGGTGGGGTTTTAGATGGCTGATGGATCCCCACTTCTCTCCCCTATTGCTGCTTGCATTGCCTGCTCTTGTTGGCACCATCAGCAGCTTTAATAATGGGGTTTTATCCCCAGTCCTCAGTTCCTGCCCTGCAGATGTGTTCCTTGGAGATGGGTTGAGCAGGGAGAGGGTGGGGCAGGGGAGTTGCAAGCGCTTTAGGAACAGATCCAGATGTGCAGGGGAGGCAGGGTGCTGGCACTGCCCTCCCTCTGCTTCTGCTCATGCCTCGAGGGTGAATTGCTGTGTCCCAGAAGACCTGCCTGGGTGCTGTGGGGTGCTGCTGGCTCCAGGGTACCTCATGGACTTTGTGGGTGCAGAGGGGCTGTGTGCTGTGCATGGACTTTCTGGGAAGGTGCCCCTTGCCCCAGCCTCGTCTCAGGGCTGTGCTTATCGGAATTCTGATGGAAAATACCACGTGGCTCTGGGCTGAGTCAGAGGGTGTGTCAGCCAGGGCACATCCCAGGGATTTGCACTGCTTTGGGGGTCCCTGGCTGGGCTGGGTGCCTGACAGTTCCCTCAGACCCAATCCCTGCAGGCAGGGGCAATTTGCCAGCCCTGGGAGGAGATGGATCCTGCCCCAGTCCAGCCCCTGCTGATTAAAGGGAGCCCCAGGGAGCCAATCAACCTCTTGCCATGGTTCCCACCCAGGGATTGCTAAGGAGCTCAATGCGGCAGGACGGCCTTCACTCAGCCTTTTCCAGCCTGGGGCTCCATGTTTCTCCACAATCAGCACCAGGCTGATGTCGTTGTGAAGCTCAATGCGCCGGGTAATAATTAGCATTGACTCCATGATTCACAGAAGGTTGATCAATCTCTCTTTTTATTAAGAAACCCATTGCTTTAAAAGACAGTTATGTTACAGGTAAACCTAATTGATCCTCCAAGCCAAACACTATCACCATTGGCTAATTAAGAAACCACCTTTTGGTAAACAAATCTCCATAACACATTCTACATGTTCACAACAACAGGTGCAGCAAGTTAAGATAAGAATTGTTTCTCATTCTTTTCTCTGATTTTCTCACAGCCTTTCTCAGGCAATGCCTGGGAAAGTTGTGTGTTTCTTTCTGTGGCCAGAGAGCTGCTGCCACAGGCTGGGGCAGAAGGTGCTGGGGCATCTCCCTGCAGAGCCAGTGACTGGGGACAGGTGGGACATGCCACCTCACTCCAGGATGTGTCTGCCAGCTGAGTTTGGTGTGAGTGGGAGGGTGACCTGGGAATGCTCTGGGAGCCTGTAGGGCTGTGGTGGGCATGGGTGCTCAGCCTTGCTGTCTGCATCCCCAGCTGGAGGACTGCACGCTGCAGGTCTCACCCTCTGGACACTACCTGGACCTTGACTTATCCCTGCTGGAACAGAAGGATGACCTGGAGGGTTTCTATGAGGAGGTCAGGTAGGACACATGGGGTATCTGAGCCCTGTGGGGACACAGGGACTCCACATGTGTGTGTACACCATGGGCAAGGAGCCAGGGGCTGTGGTGATCCCACTGCAGGCACTCACAGCACGTTTTCCCCCACCTTAGGAAGGGGAGACGGCCGACCCTGATCCTGCGCACGCAGCTCTCCGTCCGAGTCCACGCCATCATCGGTGAGTCGGGGCTGCTCCCTCCTCCAGCCTGGTCAGCAGCTCCACTGCCCTGGATGGTGGAGGTTTGGCCTCTGCAGTGAGTTTTGGCCAGGGTTTTTGTGATGGAGAGGGCTGCTTCCGCCCCATAACCACTCCCAGAGATCAGGGGACATGGTCCTCGTGGGGTACCCGCTGGGTTAATCCCCTCCATCCTCAGAGATCAGGACTTTTGCCTCTTGAGCCCACCACCCACTGCAGTTATTCTGGGTCATTCAGGCAAGCTCTAAATATAGCTGTGAAGACATAAACAAAGGGCTCTTGCGCAGCAGAAAGTGCTGCCATGGTTCAGGCAGCCTGCTCTGAGGTCCTGCAAAATATTCAGGAGTTTCAAGGCTTTTTTTTGTCTTTGGCAGGGGGAAAACAAGCACTGAGCAGGGTGATGCCAGATGGGCATCAGCTGACTGTGCAGGGCTGCAGCTGAACCATGCAGGAAGGGGCAGGAAGCCCAGGGTCAGGGTCATGGTCATGCTCTTTGCCAGCAGTTCCCAGGCTCTGTCTGAGCCCTGAGTTCTTCTGCTTTTCCTCCCAGCAGCTCTGCCTTTCCTCTCAGCTCTCTGACAAGCTGATAAGTGAGTGGAGGAGGCTGCCGGGACACTGTGTTTCACAGGGCATGTCTGGAGGACTACTTGGACATCTTGTTTTTGGCTTGTTGCAGCTCTAAGCCTGACCCAAATAAGTTGGGATGCATGGCTAACTCAATTTTTGCATGTGGGAAGTGCTGGCTCCCAATGGCTTTGGTGTCTTCATGGGGCCTTCCAGCTTCCCAATGCCTTGGCTGCTCCACGCTGGCTCCTGCCTGCAAGCACCACCCCCATAAGCACATAGTCTCCAGCCCAGTGACAGTGCTGTCCCCGAGCAACCTGTGTCACACTACTGGCCTTCTTATCCCCATCCTGTGTTTTTTTTTCCCAAGCCCTGGGGCTTCTGGGAACTCTGGAACCATGGCATGGCTGTGCCCAGGGAGGGATGGCTAAAAGTAGCTCAACCTTCTGCCTGTGTTCCTGTTTAGGTTCTGCACAGGAAACCAGAGGGGATATTTGTGTCATTGCTGGTCAGAAAAAGAGGGCAAAAAAAAGGAAATAGGAAAGTGGGAGGGCTGAAAAAATATGTAGTTGTGGTACAGCAGCTGCTTCCAGCCAGTGTGTCCCACAGCCGGGGCAATGCTGGGGTGATGGCACAGGGATCAGGGTAAGTCAGGATGAGGGGCTTTCTCAGGAAGCTGGGAGCATTTGGGAGCCCCAGTTCAGCAGTGAGCCCCTCACACATCTCTCCTTCCCTCCTAGAGAAGCTGTACAACTCACAGGGGCCCGAGCTGCGGAGGTCCCTCTTCTCCCTGAAGCAGCTCTTCCAGGTGAGGTGGTGCTGCTGTGGTGGGGGACAGGGGCTCCCCCAGGGCTGGCTGCCCACCCCACAGTGTGGTAACACTTGGCCTTCTCCCCACAGGAGGACAAGGACCTGGTGCCAGAGTTCGTGAACCTGGAGGGGTTGACGTGCCTGATCAAAGTGGGGGCAGAGGCTGACCAGAACTACCAGAATTACATCCTCCGGGGTTGGTATTTGGGCACAGGGCACCTCTGGAGCAGGTTGCCTAAAGAAGCTGTGGATGCCCCATCCCTGGAAGTGTTCAAGGCCAGGTTGGATGGGTCTTTTATGCAACCTAGTTTAATGGAAGGTGTCCCTGCCTGTGGCAGGGGAGTTGGAATGGGTCTTAAAGGTCCCTTCCAACCCAAAGCATTCCAGGATTCTATGCTTGTCCCGAGGGAGGAAGGCTGGCACTCAGGGCAGGCAAGCCAGAAAGTCTACCAGGGCTACTCTGCCTTCCCAGCAGCCAGACATTGCCCTTGCTGCAGTGATGCTGTGCAGGGATGGGAATTCCCAACCCCTGCCTGCAGCACCATCAGCCTGCCCACTCTCTGCCTTACAGCCTTGAGCCAGATCATGCTCTTCGTGGACGGAATGCAAGGTGTCATCAACCACAACGAGACTGTCCAGTGGCTGTACACACTGTCAGGAAGCCCAGTGAGTGCCTGTTGCTCTTGGGGGGCTGCCTGTGCCCTCCACTGCACCCCCTTCCCTGCTTGTGGCTGTCCCCTTGAACCATCCCTCAGAGGATGTACTTCACTTTCTGCCTCTGGGCTTGGTACCCTGGTACCTTTGCTTGTGTTGGGTCCTGCTCCCAGCCTTCTGGAAGTCACCCAGGATCTGCAGACCTCCCTATCCTGACGTGACCACATTCCCAGGCAAAGAGCTTGAGTAAGACACTCCTGCTCCAGGTCCCTTCCCAGTGCCTCTTGGCCATCAGCCTCACAGCTGCAGGTCCCTGGCCCCACAGCAAAGCTCCCAGTCCTGGGGCATGGGCACAGCCACCCCACAGTGCCCCAGCAGCATGCTGGCAGGCCCCTGTCACTGCTGCTGTCCCAGCTGCCATCCCTTGTCCCAGTTTCGCTTGGTGGTGAAGACAGCACTGAAGCTGCTCCTGGTGTTTGTGGAGTACACAGAGCCCAACGCCTTGCTGCTCATCCGCGCCGTCAATGCCGTGGACCAGGCGAGGGGTGAGTGCAGCTCCAGCCTCCTGCGAGGTCCCTGCTGGGGGACAGTGTCCCCTCCCAGCATGCATGTCACCTGTTCATGCCTCTTTTCCCAGGTGCCTGTCCGTGGTCCAACCTAATGGCCATCCTGGAGCAGCGCAACGGGGCTGACACGGAGCTGCTGGTGTTCACCATGACCCTGATCAACAAGGTCTGTGGGGGTGTCCCCATGGTGCCACGCTGGTGGAGCTCAGTGTGGGTCACCCCAGTGCCAGCAGCATCCCTCTGATTCTGCCCAGACGCTGGCAGCCCTCCCAGACCAGGACACCTTCTACGATGTGACCGACTGCCTGGAGCAGCAGGGCATGGAGCAGGTGGTGCAGCAGTACCTGGGCAGCAAGGGCACCGACCTCGACTTGAAGCAGCAGTTCACACTCTACGAGGTGAGCGGGGCTCCAGCAGGATCTGGCCATGTGCCACCTGCCTCCAGCAGGGAGGGTGAGTGCATGGGGTGGCAGGGATGCTGCTGTGCCCAGTGCCATGCCCCTGGTCCCTCCACAGAGTGCTCTGAAGCTGGAGGATGATGTGGAAGAGCTGCCCTCAGGGGGACGCAAAGAGCGGAGGAGGACAGATGAAGGCCGGCGTGGGTGGCGATCCCAGGGTGGCTCCCAGGATCCCAGTGCCGATGCCCAGCCACTGCTGGGGTCTCCTGGCACTCCAAAAGAGCCCCCAGCTGAGGACACCCTGCCTATCCCTGCACCAAGCAGCCCAGCAGAGTAAGTGCAGCTGGAGGTGGTCTGTGGTGGGGGTGCTTGTGGGATGGTGAAGGCACCGAGATGCTACATAAGCAGCACTTGCATCCATTGCTGGTGCCAGGGTGGAGAGCAGTCCTGTGGGACCTGCTCTCAGTCCCTGTCAACTTCTTCCAGACCCTGTCCCACCAGCATCTACAACAGCACGTCCAGTGTGCGGCTGGCCCTGGCCTCCCCCCCAGCTGAGAAGGAGCAGCCCCCGGGCCCAGGAGAGCGCAGCGTCTACAAGTAAGGAGCCAGGAGGAGCTGGGGGCATGGAGGTCCCCCAGGGCAGCAGGGTGGGCTCCCAAGAGCATGAAGTGTGTTCATCCCAGGGCACACTCTGCCTTTCCCCGGGGGGAAGCAGTCTGGGAGGGCACTGGGGCTGGAGAGATGTATGAGGGGGCAGCAGGTATCAAAGGGTCCAGCCAGGGGCTCCAAGGCATCCTTCGGGCATGCACAGCTCTGCTCCAGCTCCTCCTCATTCTCCTCTCTGTCCACGCTTGCCCTCTCCTCTGCCCACTCTTTCTGTCTTTCCTTTTGCAGGCTTCACCAAACTGCCCCTGTCTGGTAAGTGCCTGGCTCTGCACATGCGTGCTCCCTCCCAGCATGATCATAGAATCATAGGATCCTGGAATAGTTTGGGTTGAAAGGGACCTTAAAAATCATCTAGTTCCAATGCTTCCACTAGACCAGGTTGCTCAAAGCATCCAGCCTGGTCTTACAGGGATGAGGCATCCACAGCTTCTCTGCCACCCATGCCAGTGTCTCACCACCCTCACAGGGAAGAATTTCTTCCTAATATCCAATTTAAACCTACTCTCTTTCAGCTTAATGTCTTATTAACTCTCCCTTGCCCTATCCTATGATGCTCTGGGGGAGCAGGCACTTGCACTCACCTTGCTGCCCCCATCCCTTGCCTCTCCCCTTCAAGTCCTACCTGTGGGACCCCAACCCACTCCCCCATCACCCCACAGGATGTGGCACCCTCTGATCCCTGATTTGGGGTGAGGTCTTCTTGCTGGGGGTGGCACAACCCGCTCCAGGTGATGGATGATGTCCCATCTCTCCAGCACCCGATGCTACATGGTGCCTGGGCCGGAAGGGACTTGCCAGGGCTCTCCTGGCTCCCTGTGAGCCCTGGGGCCATGGGGCAAGGGTTCCATGCTGGAGGGCTGCCAGGTGGGTGTGTGCAGGACGCACAGGCCCCGGGGGACTGCCAGCAGTGGGGGCTAACCCCTGTTTTCCCTCAGGCGGGAGGATGCCCCCTCCTTGCATGGGGACAAGCCTATTTTGAAGAAGTTTGAGTAAGTAGAGGCATGCGTGTGTCTCCAGGCATGCGCTTCCTTGGACTGGTACCCGGCTGGAGGTATCTGGGCTCTGGCCACACAGGGCGTGAGGAGCAGGAGCATGCCCTCAAGTCTCTGCCTTGGTGCCCTCCTGGGTTTTGCAGCTTTTAGATGAGGGTTGCAGTGAGCACCAGGTCTGTTGGGACCAACTGGTGACAGCAGCACCCTGTTGGCACAGCTGTGGGGCCATCACCTCTCTCTGCAGGGCTCAGAGGAGGTTGAATCCTTGGTGTCCCCAATGCGGTGTGGCCATTGCAGGGGGTTTCTGTGCTGTGGGACTGGCTGTGCAGTGTGGCATGGCGTGGTTTGCTGGTTGTCCCTATTGTCCCCATCCCTGCTTTGCTTTTGGCCAACACCCACCCCATCTTGCAGAGCTCGCTTTTTGGAGAACCTGGCTGCAGCCCAGAAGGAGAAGATCTCTTCCATGGCCAAGGGACGGCTCGATGTCCTCAGTGATACCACACTGGAGCATCCTACTGCTCTTGCATGGGAAAGAGACCACGGCACCTCTGATTCCGGGTTGGAGCCACCCAGCATAAGTAGGTGCCGCCAGGGTGTGTGTTCCCAGCTCATCTGGGTCTCTGGGGTGGGGATTAGTGGCCCCTCGGTCCCCATCCCATGCCTGTATCTGTGACACACAGAGCCTTGGAGGAGCTGGTGGTACCTCCTTGCTCAAAATGCTGGCATCTGAGCACACCCCACTGCAGAGCAGGACTCCAACTCTCCATTGAGCCCAGCACCACCTGCCCCCTCCAAGCACATTGTCCCAGCTTCTCCCTCTCTCCCTGCAGGGTCTCGTTTGGCTCGATCTGACATCACTGACTCCTGCAGCACCATCTCCTCTGACACCAAGTTTATGCTGGACATGCTCTATGCCAAGGGCTCCTCAGAGTCGGGGAGGGAGAAGGTGTTCCCTGAAATACCTTTATCCCCCTGGATCCAGGGTGAGGTGGAGATGGACACCAAGGGAAGTAGCAGCCACGAGCAGGAGAGTGCCCGGCTCCATGGCAGGGCTCCAGACGGGCCAGTAGCCAGTGCCCATGCCAAGCTGGTCCGTGCCATGTCCAGCATAGATGATGAGACCCACACGCAGAAGCTGGAGAACACTGGGATGATGCCCATCAAAAAGGACACAGAGCTGACATGGGAGCGCCTGGAGACCATCCCCGTGCAGCTGAAGATCAAGGACCTGGACTTCACTGATTTGGGGGAAGAAGAAGATTTTGACATCCTGGACACGGGGCCAATGACCAACGGGTCTTTCCCCCATCCTGGCATTGAAGCAATGAGTGCTGGAACATTCATGGCTCCCCCTCCACCTCCTGCCCTCCCTGGTTGCCCACCACCACCACCTCCACCTCCTGCAGTCCCCGGCTGCCCACCCCCACCAGGGCTGCCAGGTCCCTCAACAACAGATGGCCCCTCCCAGGCCAAGAAGAAGAGGACAGTGAAGCTCTTCTGGAAGGAGCTGAAGCAGCTGGATGTCACTGTGGGGCCTGGCAGGTTCGGCCAGGGGACACTTTGGGCATCCCTGCAGAATGTTGAGGTCAATGCTGCCAAACTGGAGCATCTCTTTGAGTCACGGTCAAAGGAAGCGCCAACCTCAAAGGTATCAGTGAGCACCTATTGGCCGAGGGGACTTGAGGGGTGGGAGGAAGGCTGTGGGTTCCTGTGAGGACCCTGTTACCCCTACCCTATGTCAAGGATGGGCACCAGAAGCTTGGAGGGTCAGTGAGGATGATTATGGGCAGTGCACAGATTTGGTTTGGCTCACTGCCTGGTTTGTGTTGGGTTCCCCGTGTTCATAAATTCATGAAGATGAGCCCTTTGCCTGGCTGTCCCAGTCCATCCTGTCCTCTTTGCAGAAAGCCATTGATGGGAAGAAGGTGGTGGTGGTGTTGGACCCCAAGAGGAGCAATGCCATCAACATTGGCCTCACTGTGCTGCCACCCATCCATATAATCAAGACAGCTGTGCTCAACTTTGATGAATTTGCAGTCAGTAAGGAAGGCATTGAGGTGAGCACAAGAGAAGCAGGCTCAGCTCCTCTGACGTCCTCAGTAGGTCATTTCCCCAGGCTAGGAGGCATCCATGCCATGATGCCGGGGGTGACACATCCTATGTATGGAGTCTGACATATCCCTCTTTCCCTGCTCCAGAAAATCCTAACCATGGTCCCAACTGAGGAGGAAAAACAGAAGATCCAGGAGGCCCAGTTGGCCAATCCTGATGTGCCTTTGGGCTCTGCAGAGCAGTTCCTGCTCTCCCTGTCTTCCATCAGTGACCTCACAGCCAGGCTCCAGCTCTGGGCCTTCAAGCTGGACTATGAGAGCTTGGAGCAGGTACCGAGCCATGTACCCCATCTCCCCTCTGCCCTCCCACTGCTGACACCCCAGCAGTGCTAAGCACTAAGCCAAGCATGTTTCTGGTGAGGACCAGTCATATCCAAACGTGGGAGGTGCCCCAAGATGGCTGGGGATGGGTTGCAGATCCCCAAGGCAAGCATGGGTTTGGATTGATCAGGAGGTGGTTGTCCTCATGGGTGAATGCTGAAGCTCCCAAGGGAGAGAGCGGCCAAGGGATCTCACCTGCTTCTCCCTTCACCCAGGAGATCGCAGAGCCGCTCTTTGATCTGAAGGTAGGCATGGAGCAGCTGGCCAGAAATCACACATTCAAGTGCATCTTGGCCACACTGCTGGCCACGGGCAACTTCTTGAATGGTTCCCAGGTGAGGAGCAGGGTGAGGACTAGCCATGGTGTGTGGGTACCCAGAAGGGTCTGTGGGGAGCTGGGTGGTGCTGGTGGGGACCCAGTGGATCTTCAGACTGGAAGTCTGCTGGAGTAGGGATGAGAGTCCCTGCTGAGTACATTGGGTTTCAGAGCAGAGGCTTTGAGCTCAGCTACCTGGAGAAGGTCTCAGAAGTGAAGGACACAGTGCACCGGCAGTCCCTGCTCTACCATCTCTGCCAGATGGTGGTAGAGAAGTTCCCAGAAACCACTGACCTCTACTCAGAAATTGCCTCCATCACCCGCTCCGCCAAGGTGAGGCAAGGCAGGTGACACCTGGGCAGGGGAAGAGTGTGGGTCCTGTGGTTGCCCAGCTACACAGCATGGCCAAGGACTGACATCTCACTCTTCCAGATTGACTTTGAAGAGCTGGCCAACAGCCTGGTGCAGCTGGAGTGGAGGTGCAGGGCCTCCTGGCACAACCTGAAGGTGATTGCCAAGCATGAGACCAAGCCAGTGCTGAAGACCAAGCTCACAGAGTTCCTCAAGGACAGCACCCAGCGCATCATCGTCCTGAAGGTGGTGCACAGGCGTGTCCTCAACAGGTTGGTGGCTTGGGGACACAGCAGGAGCCTTGCAGTCCTGTTGGGACTGCATCATCCATGACTGATGTTCCCGTAGGTTTCACTCCTTCCTGCTGTACCTGGGGTACCCAGCGAGCGCGGCGCGGGATGTGAAGGTGACATCCATCTGCAAACTGCTGCGGGAGTTCGCCCTGGAGTACCGCACCTGCCGGGAGCGCGTCCTGCAGCAGCAGAAGAAACGCGCCGCCCACCGCGAGCGCAACAAAACCCGGGGACGGCTCATCACCGAGGTACGGGGACACTGGGCTGGGCGCCACCAGGAGGTGATGCTCCCCATGTCCCCATCACCAACCTCTCCTCCCATTGCAGACTGAGAAATTCTCTGGCATTGCCGAGGCCGTTCTGCCACCTGCCGTGGTGTCCAGCAGCCCCAAGGAGCAGATGGAAGCGGGCCACGAGAGCATGAAGATTGTGCTGACCTCCCCCACAGATATCCCTGCCCGCCGCAGCCGAGCCAGCCAGGGTAGGAGCAGAATGGCAGAGGAACTCAAGACATGCCCAGCTGGCTGGGAACAGCTGGTGCCAGCATCCTCATTGTCCCCATGCAGGAACAGGGCATGGCACCCCAACCCAGGGCTCTCCAGCCCAGGAGGATGTTCCCAGCTCACCCGACGATGCTTCAGATGAAATCATGGACCAGCTGGTGAAATCAGTGACTCACAATGCCAACCCCCGACCCTGCCCCAACAAGGAGCGCAGGAGGTCCCGTGGCAATAGGAAGTCCTGTAAGTCCCATCCCTATGTCCTCATGCCCTGTTCCATCTCTGTTCCACGCTCTGTCCCTGTACTGTGTCCCATCTCCATGTCCCTGTCCCATGTCTGAGTCCCTGCTCAGAAGCTTTTTCCCAGCTCTGTGTCCCTGTCCTCTTACCCTTTCCCATCTCTTTGTCTCTCTTGCCATGCCCTGTCCCATCTCTCTTCCCAGGCTCTGCCCAGTCCCCGTACTCCCTCTCATCTCTGTCCCTGTCGCTGTCTTCTGTTCCATCTCCATGTCTCTGTGCTCTGTCCCCATGCCTTGTCCTTTGTTCCCCCCCTGTCATGGTTGGGCCACCCATGACCTGCCATGCTGAGCTCACCAGACAGGATGTACCCTGAGACCAGTCCATGCCACTGCATGGATACCCTGGCCCTGCCTGAGCAGGCCCCGGTGTGTGGGGACTCTGGCACCCAGTGCTGCTTGTGCTGCCAGTGCCGCACTCTCCTCTTCCCGCAGTGCGGCGGACGCTGAAGAGTGGGCTCAGCGATGACCTGGTGCAGGCGCTGGGCCTGGGGCGGGCGCCTGGCATGGAGGTTTGAGGGGGCTCTTGCAGCTCCCCACTGCCAGCAGCCCCAGGGCAGGATGTGGTGGCAGCCCCTGTGGTCCCAGGAAAGGCACGCTCCGCACCTTTGCCCTCGCCTCACTTTTCCCTGCTGGCCTCCAGCTTCCAGAGGTGCAGGCAGCAGGATGGGAGTGATGCCCCAGAGCTGCTCTGTGGTGACTGGGATGGAGGATGCTCAGCACTCATGCTTGGAGGCTCGAGGTTCATCTTCTCAACAGTATTAGAGGGGTCAAGGGGCTGGACTCAGACCCCCTCTGGGAACTGGGTCTGGCCCACGGCCACTGTGGCAATAAAGTGATCTGATATGCTGTCAGCATCTCTTGTTCCTGTACCTGAGAGGCCAGAATGATGTGATATTCCCTCCCTGGCCAAGCCAGTATCCCTTCTCCTGCATCCCCAACCCTGCTGCCTGGGGCAAGCACTCAGCCAGCCCTGTGGCTTGTAGGCACCATTGTCCCTCTGGGGACAGCACGATCCCCTCTGTACTGGGACAGCTGGGGGACTTTCCAGAAGGAGCAAGGACTGCTGCCAGGCTCAAGGCTGCATGCTCAAGGACAGGAGCAGTGGCTCGAGCACAAGGCCACGGCACAGTAAAATTGTCTCACTTCACCTCTCCTTTACAAACCTCTCCTGGGGGGTTTAGCAGAGCTGTGGGTCAGAGGCAGGGTGGTTGTTCCCCTCTAGGAGCAGGTCCGGGGCACAGAAGCCATGTCCCCCAGCTACAAGCCTCGGAAATACCTGTGCTTGGCAAAGACAGGCTGCCTGTTCCTGTAAATGCATCAAAGACAGCATCTGCCTGTCCCCATGGGAGCCTGGGAGATGTTCCTGCCACCTCCTGTCCCAGTGTGGCTCATGCCATGCCAGACACAGATTAAACCCCACAAGGGGTGCTGACTGCGGTGCTCCTCACAGTGGGTACCATTTCTGAGGGTCCCCCTTTGCCAGTGCTTTGGGCACTCTCACCTGTGGTAGAGGCATTTGGGAATGGTGTCATGTCATCCATCACGACAGCTCCACCTCGGCGCTGCCCTGGCGCTGCCTCCAGCCCTGAATCCCGCACAGCAGGTCTCTGTGGCTTTCAAGGAATGAAGAAAAACTCCACCGGGCAGGGCAGCTTTTTCCTCCTGGCTATTTCTGCCCAGGGTTGTTCCACGAGGCTGGACATGCCAGCCTGTCCCAGCTTGCAGTGTCTGAGATCTTCCTGAGTGGCTCTGAAAGCAGCAAGATGCCACACTGAGAGCTCCAAGTGTCCCAGAAGTGCCTCAAGATACAGTCTGGCTTTCCTGCCCTCTGGGTGCTTGACTTGGGGCTGCAAAGACAGGACAAAGAGGTTATGATAGATAAAAATGAGCCACAGGAGGAAGGAGAAGGGACTGAGAAAGCATCTTCTTGACCCCCTGCACCTACTCCAGGTACCTAAAATGATATTGCACATGTGACAGCCCCAGGATTGTTACTCCTGAGGGCTTGCTGGGGAAAACTGAGGCGGGGTGCAGGGGAATGTGTTTGGGTTTTTCCACCTTTTCTTTTCAGCCTTGGTGTTATTTCCAGGATTCCCAGCCTGGCCCTGGACACACGCTGCCCTTGAGCGGCGCCTGAAGTGCTTGGCTTGGCCACAGCACAAGTGGTTTATGTCAAAAATATGACCAGCAGAGGTGACCCCTGAGAAGGAGAGGGGGTGGCAGGATGCTGGAGGCACCTTTGCAAGCTGAGGGGGTTTGGAGCAGCCAGATGAAGCTTGGTGGGGACCTGGGGCACATGTGGCCTCAGGCAGCATCAACAGAGATGGGGTTGGGGTCCTGCACCCCCAGTGGACTTCTCGAGGTGGGATGAAGTGACCCTGCCAGGGCACCCCATGGCACCCAGCGCCTCCATTCCTTCCTCCATCTCCATCCCTGCCTTCATCCCTGCGTGGCTCCTGCCCACGCCAGCCCGGGACCACAGGCTGTGTCTTGCTGCCACGAGGGGGCACGGTGGCCACACGCACGGCGAGGCCACCCTAGAGGACGCTTCCTGTCCCCCCCCTTCACCGTGTCCCGCCGTTCTTCAGCGACTCGGCGCTGGCGTTCATTTTGTTGTTCTCCCCTGCCTGGCACCCGGCGGGGCTGCACCCTGCTCCCCCTGCCCAGAGACACAGCCTGCCTCTTTCATGTCTCCTGCTGAATGACAGCCGCGTCCTTGGTCCTGGCTGTTTGTCCCGCCGGCAGGGACAGGTTGCTGTCCCCTGTGATCAGCTGTGTCTCCACGGCTTGTCCCTGGCCCTCATCCTGCCCTGGCCCCGTTCCAGGCAGTGGGGAGGAGCAGAGGACAGCAGGAACGAGCCTGGCTCCACTTTATGCTGCATTTACACTCTTCTGTAGCTTCCACCCTTATTGTGATAGATGTTCCCTGCCTTCTCTATTCCATCTTTTCCATGGGACTGTCCCAGCACAGGATCCTGTTTGCTGCCACACTCTGAGGCTGGCTCCAGCTTCATGCTACATGGGCATGTCCCCACTGCCACCCCCAACCTCAGGATGGGGGATTGCCTGTGGTCCTGGCCTCGTGGTTGCCACAAAGTCCCACCACCTTGTGTGGGAAGCATAATTCCCATCAGTGACAGCACAACCTCTCTTCTCTTCCCAGGTCAGAGACATCTTGAACACTTCTTGCAAATACTGGTGCACCCAGGCCACCTTCCAGAAGCATTGTGATCACCTACCCCCCTCAAAATTCCTCCTCCTGCCTCAGCTGAAGGACACCTACTTTACTTCCTAGCCTCAATCCTCTTAAGCAACTTCAGGCTGACAACATGCTCCATTCTGCAACCACCTTCCCCAGCAGGATGGAGGCGTGGAATGGGAACTAGGTCACAGCTGTTGTGACCTACTGCCACCTTCCCCAGGAGCAGAGGGAGCAGAATGTCACCTGGAGCATGGCTCAGTCATCTTCCCCTGGCATCTGTCTTGTGACCAAGGGGGACACATATTTCCCCTGTCCCCATCACTCCAGTGTTGAAATACAGACACTGTGATGGGCATGGAAGAGATGGGAGGTTGATGTTGGGCTGGCAAAGCAAGCGTGGCATGGGTACCACACATGACCCAGGAGAATGCTAAGTATTAGTGGAGATGGAATCACTTTGGAATATCTCTGTTTCATAGCCACACTGAAGGAGTAAGGTCCCTGCAGCCCAAACTCAGCTCTGGTTTGGGGAACCATGGTGCAGAAAGCCTGGCTGCCAAAGACTGTGCAGGCACAGTGACACAAGGTCCTCACCAGGGCAGAAGGTGAAACCTCCCAAAGCCATGAATGTGTCTGGAAACGGAGCTGTGTTTTGTAAATACCTGGGGATCATGTGCAACCTGAAAAAACAAGTCAGAGGCAGGAATGTTCTGAAGACAAGGGGGTCTGGAAAGAGCCAGACCCAGGGTCAGCGCTTGGCTGGATGCTCCACGCTGCCAGCAGGGCTGTCCTGGGGAGCAGCCCTGGTACTCCACAAAGGATCTGCTCCAGCCACAGCACCCCAGGAGCAAGGAGGTCCTGCCCAGCTGCTGGGGAAAGGTTTGAGCTGTGCCCACCATCCAGCTGAGGTGTGTGGAAACCCTCTACAGATGGAGGATCAAAGCCTGGGTGTCAGGCTGATTCCATCAACATGGCATCAGATGCAGCAGACCATGGGCACCAATAGTCACCTGTGATTTACAGCTTCAGAATATAAGGAAAGATCCTTTGACAGTTAAGCTGGAAACAAGGAATGGAAAATGCTGGGGAAGAAGAGGAAGGAGATGCCAGAACAAAGAATTAAGGTGGCTCCATGGAGGCTGTGGCTGAGGTTGTCTGTGCCATGAGAAGTGCCTCCAGGCTGGGCTTTTTTAGACTCAGTTTCCCATGCCTTAGGCTTGGGAAAGGATCACTGGGATTTTGGGTGCAGGAAAGGCTTCCTGGAGGTGAACTTGGCTTAGCTGAATCACAGCCACCTGTGGATCTGTGCTCCCCAGAAAAGAATGCCACAATAACAGAGTTCCCGCTACAGTAGCAAAGTTCAACCAGAACCAAGACAACTGCACAAAGTTCAGTGGTAGGACACAAATATTTGGTGCCAGGAGTAATTAATCACTGTCCTTTGCAAGATGCTTTGGGCAAAATGAGAGTTAATTCCAGGTGGTGCAACAGCCTTTATCACCCCTGAACTGTCTCCAGCCCAGATGCCAATGGGCTCCAGTGTCTCACATCTTCACTGTGAAGGATGAACCCCTGTCCATTCAAGGGCACTTTGAGGACATTGTGTGGGAGACAAGGAGCCCCCTGTGCTTTAGTGCAGCATCCCCTTTCCTGTGAGTTTGACAGTCCATGGTGGGTACCCAGCCCTCAAGTGACATTGAAGGAGGCTTCAGCCCCATGGTCCCCTCTGCTGAGACAGCTGCTCCCAGGGAAGGACTGTACCTCATGGCATTTGTGAAGAAGCAAGAGCTGGCACAAATATCCATCAGCACTGAACAGGCAAAAGTGGCCTGTTAGATGCTTGCCTGGGTGGCGTTTCCTGAGGAGATAATAGCCCTGGAAGAAGGACTTGCTGTTTTGGAGAAGATTAAGTACCTGTGGCAGCAGCATGCGGATGAATCACAACCCTCATGGGCTTAGAGCCCCTGGAAATGGCTTATGGCACTTTGAAAACAATGTCATGAATCTTCTGCAGATCAGATTAGGGAGTGGAACAATTATCTCAAAACCTGTTAGTCATGGGAGGCTCCAGGAGCTGGAGGAACAGCCTAGGGCAAGGGGAGCACTAGGAAGATGTGGTGTGTGTGTGTCCTCCCTCCCAGGGACCTGCTTGAGCAGCCCCAGGAAAGGTGTAGGAGGTGGCTGTGGTTGAACCAGCCCTGCTTCCCCTGTGAAAGGTGAGCTGTAATTAGCAGAACGGGTACGGAAGAGCTCAAGTAGGTCAAAAGGTAATGGGGCTATCACCAGCATTTCCCAACAGCATGGCGCGGCTGGGAGGCACCCTCGGGGTTGGGCAATGGGCAGATGAACAAGGCCAGGCACTGTCTTCAAGGGAAGAGCCACCAGTCACCCTGACTGCACACCAGCCTTTTGGGGAAAGCTGGGGAGCAGCCAGAGACAGCAAATGGTGCTGCTGGTTCAGCCCCACCACATGGGACCTGTGGTGAGAAAACCCACAGAAAGTCCTGACTGGTGTGACAAAGAACACCACGGCTATCTACAAACCCATCTTGAGGTGTGCCACAAGAAGGGCATCCCGAGACCATGTGTGAGGAGATCTGGGATGGATGGATGGATGGACGGATGGATGGATGGATGGATGGATGGATACCCAACCCAGCTCTAAAGGGGTTGTGGAAATTCATGTTGCAATTTGGGAATGGCCACATCTACCCTCTGTGAAACACCAACACGGGTACAGACTCTGCATTCTGTCTGTCCCTGCAAAGCACCATATCCCTGAGCCCACTCCCTTGCATGCCCCAGCACTTCCAGCTTGGCCAGCACAGTGAGGGATGGCCTCTCATGGAAAACAACCTTTCTCCAACAGGATTTTTCAAGCCCTGGTGAAGTGATGCATGGTGAGGTTTAATAGGGTCCTCTTCAGAGCCAAAGTTCCCTGAGGCTCTGCTTTGTGGCCACCTCTATTGTTTTCACCAGGTTCAGTAGCCCAGGGCCTCAAGCAAGCAGATTCCTGTGGGAGAGCCCGCGGCCATGCTGTTGGGAGCATCCCTCCTCCTCCTCTACCTTGCCGGCTTCCCAACATTCCCTTGAGCACTTCAAACTCAGCTGGGTGACACCACCACACCCCAGCCAAACCACCCCAGCCTGTTTGACGCTGTACTTCTGCAGCCGTTGCCATCCCCACTGATGAAATGTGGTTTTCTGCCAGTACCAGGGAGGCTGTTTCCAGTAGGGATGGCACAGGCATCCCTGACAAGTGCTGCCACCACAACAGGGCTCGGGGGTCTGGTGGGGCGGCCAGTGCTGACGGCAGCACAGCTGGCAGGGCCCGGCTCCGCCAGGGAGGGAGAGCGGTGTTGATGATGGCACGTGGGAGCCCAGAGAGTGCCAAGAGTCAGGCCCACGGCAGGGACACACAGGATCACCAAGTACAGAGACTTGGTGAAATATTAAAGCAGGTGCTTAATAAAGCGAGCCCAGCGGCAGCAATTACCCTGTGTAATTAACCTGGGAAGGAGAGGACTTTGTCCCCCAGCCAGGTGGTGCAGGGAGCTCCTGCGAGCAGCTGCTGGAGGTGGCACGGACCTGGCACCCAGCACTGCATGGCAGGGCTTCCCCAGGCTTCGCTGGGGCAAGCCAGGACCTGACCTCCCAGCATGGCTCACCCTGCTGCAGCCCCAGAATGACACCAGGTAGGTGAGTGGCAGAGCGCTGCCTGCTCTGGGTGCTGAGGAATGGTTCGGGATCCCCCTGGAGTCATTGGCCCCAAGTCACCGGGAGCAGCTGGGAGAGATTCACACCTCATCTGCCTGCTCTGGGCACTGAGGAACTGAGCATGGCTGGCCAAGGCACCAGGACCTGGGCAGCCTGCTGCTCCTATAGTGCTCCCCCAGCAGGGTCTGAGGGCACCACCCTGTGCAGGGAGACCCGATCGAGGGGTGGCCCTGACGGTGGGCTACCTGTCCCAGTGGGGCCTGGGTGCTGGTGGCACTGCTTCTGGCTTGGCAGCCTCCCTCTTGCGGAGCCACCCAGGATGCAATGCCACTTCCTGCCAGGAAGCTCTACCTGGACAGGCACCGAGCCAAGCTGTGCCAGGCCAAACCAAGCCAAGCTGAGCTGAGTTGAACCAAGCTGAGCTGAACTGTGCTTGCCTAGGTGGCATGACATGCCAAGCTGTGCCAAACCAAGCTGAGCTGAGCTGTGTTGTAGGTGCCATATAACCAAGCCATACTGAACCAAGCTGAACCATGCTGGGCTGAGATGAGATGAGATGAGGTGAGATAAGATGATGAGATGAGCCAAGCTGAGCCGAATCAAGCTGAACTGTGCCTACCTAGGTGGCATGATGTCCTAAGCCGTGCTGAGCTGAGTCATGCTGAGCCATGCCAAGCTCTGCTGAGTTGAGCTGTGCCTGTTTAGGTAGCATGATGTCTCAAGATGTGCTGAGCCAAGCCAAGGAGCTTGTGTCAAGCTGAGCTCTGCCTGCCTAGGTGGTATCTTGTCCTGAGTTTTGCCAAGATGAGCTGAGCCGTCCTGTACATGGCATGACATCCCAAGCTGTGCTAAGCCAGGCCAAACTGAGCTGAGTCTCCCTGGGTGTCCTGAGCTGTCCTGAGCTGTGCTGAACCGAGCTGAGCTGAGATGAATTGCACCTATCTAGGTGGCATAATGTTCTGAGCTGAGTCAAACCGAGCTGTGCCGAGCTGAATCATTCCTACTGAGGTGCCACAATGTACTGAGCAGGGCTCAGCTGAGCTGAGCTGGGCCAAGCCAAGCTGTGCCAAGCTGAGTTGTGCCTTAAATGGGTGGCATCATGTCCCAGGCAAGACTGAGCCATGCCAAGCTGAGCTGAATTGTGCCTACTGAGGTGGCACAATGTATTGAGCTCAGCCAGGCTAAGCCAAGCCTAGCCAAGCTGAACTGTGACTATCTGGCACATCATCATGTCCTGGTCTGTGCTGAGCTGAGATGTGCATATCGAGGTGGCATGGTGTCCTGAGCTGTTCTGAGCTGAGCTGTGCCAAGCTGGACCAAGCTGAATTGTGCCTACTTAAGTGGCAAAATGTCCTGAGCAGGGCTGAGCTGAGTTAAGCTGTGCTGACCTGAGATGAGCCATGTCTACTGAGCTGGCAAAATGCCCCAAGCTGTGCTGAACTGAATCTACTTGGGTGGCATCACGTCCCTAGCTGAGCTGAGCTGAGCTGAGCCATGCCAGACTAAGCAACACTGAAAGCACCTACCTAGGCAGCACAATATCCTGAGCAGGACTGAGCCAAGCCAAACCGTGCCGAGCTGAGCTGAACCGTGCCTCCCCAGGCAGCACGATGTCCCGAGCCGTGCCGTGCAGTACCGCGCCAAGCCACGCCGAGCCGAGCCGTGCCGAGCTGTGGGTACCAAGGTGCTCCGCCTTCCCCCCTCCCCGGCCGCTGGTGTCGGTGCTGCTCCCGGTGCCCCGGCGGCTCCCGGTGCCCGGCGCTCCCGGTGCCCGGNTGCGGGGACACGGCCTCGACGCCCCGACGGCACCGCCTGGGCTCGGCGGGGAGTGGAGTGGGGTGTCCCGCAGGCACCAGGACGCTGCTGTCTGTGGGGTCCCGCTGGGGACCAACCACCGCTGCCAGCGCATCCCTCATCCTCTTCCACGTCCAAGCAGAACCGGCCAGGCTGTATCTGCCCCGCGAAGCAGGGAGTTGCAATGGCCCCTCGAGTGTTGACCACTAGTTGCAGCATGATGCCGAGAGCCGCTTCCTCTGGAAGCGCTGAGATTAGATGGGACAGAGCCGGAGCGCCGGCTTGGGACCCTGTCGGCTGGCCCAAAGGCTTCCCTCTCCTCTTCTCCCCTTCCCTTCCTCCCCTCTGGAGTTGTACTTGTTCTTGGAAAGGTTCTCATAGTATCTCTAGAGGCTTCAACAGAGCTGGCTACCTAGTGCTGAGCATCACTGCTTCATCCAGAGCTCCATCCAGGGAGCTGCTGGCAACAAGGTCCTCCACTGTGTGGGTATCCTTGGGAAATGCTGCCCAGCTGCTGCCTGCCTCCTCTTTGGGCTGCCTGGTCCAAAGCTCCTCTGTAGTCCTGAACTCCTTAGAGAATGTGCTATGCTCCCAAGTTTTGCACAGCTCTGGCTTGCTGGCTGAAGCTCTTTAGGATATCTTGGTATATCCATGGTTTCTCACTCCTTCCTCCTGGCAGTGGAACTGGAGGATGAGAGCCAGGCTCAGCAGTGCATTGCTGTAGTAGAGGCAATGGTAGTGGAGAGATATGGAGGAAGTGCTGGAGCTGGGGTGGTTTTTGCTCCAGGTGCGCCTGGAAGGTGCTGCTGGCTCTGCATGGATGCAGAGGGGAGAGAAACTTCTGGGCATGACCTTGGCAGTGCTCCCAAGGACAGGAGCCTGCATCCTGGTGGGGATGGCTGTGCTTGGAGGTGCTGAAGCTGGAGAAGGCAGTTTGCTTGTTTCCTAGAAAATTAAGGCAAGACCTGGGTCCACCTTCCAGCTTGAAGGTTTCTGTGGCAGCAGTAAGAAGTGCAGGGAATCCTCTCTGGAGGAGGAAGATCAGAGGAGCAAGGCAGTGGATGAATGAATGATTCAACTGAGTGAAGGTCAAAGCTGCAGCAGGGTAGGGCTGCCTGGGGAGGATGACTGACAGCCATGCGCTCACAGGTGCCCTGTGGCACACCAGCTCTGGCAGCCCTGGCTCCCTGGCATTGCCTGTATAATTAGTGAGTCAGTGACTGGAACAAGGTGTTCTTGCCCCAGTGCATTGAGGTGGCACCTCTGCAGCTCTGATGTGTTTGCTCTTGGCTGTAAATACTTTGTGGTTTTACAGGTTCGAGTGCAACCCGCGGTGCGGGATTGGCGTTTCCGTACTGCTGCTCTGGCAAGTGCCTGCCAAGGGGCAGATGTGAGGGCTGTTTTGCTGGGGATGGCATCCCTCACTTGAGTATTTGCATAGTAACTAGCCTGATTCTTTTATGGATTAATCCCAGGCAACTAGGTATTGAGTAGCTGCTTGTGTCTCCTGTGGGAGCAGCTGGGAAGGATCAGCTTGGGGAGAAAGGCAGCCTGACCTTCCTCCTCTTGCCAATGGGAAGCAAAGCCTGGCAGAGAGAGCAGCATGGGCATGGATGGCTGGCAATGCTGGGCATCATTGAAGGTGTGTGACGTCAGGGACAGAACTTCTGCCATGCTGTGTGTTGTGCTGGCCCTTGCAGATAAACTGAAAAATGGCACAAAGTCCCCTCCCTATGGAGCAGTGCAGGTTTCAGCCTGAAAATCTTTGGGCATAATTTCCTTGTATACATATCTTCGCCGCTGTCTTAGTCCTGCAGCAGGTTCAATGATGTTTATCTGGGGCAAGTTAAGGTGGCTGCAGTGCTGTTCTATCTTCCAGGTGATGAGTTTCAGCTCTTCCAGCTGCCCATTCTCCCTGGGAACAACCCTAAGTTGAGCTCTGCATGTGATGCTCCATCTCCATGTGCTGTTCGGACATCACTGGCTAAATAAAACTTAGTTATGGGAGAGATTGAAGGAAAACTAACTGTGCAGCTCAGTGGGAAAATAGCAGAGCAGCTGTAGAGCTGCTGCAGAGCAAAGCTGCTGACCCTGTGGTAGCAGCAGGGGCTGGAAAGTTGTGGCGTTTCCCATCTGTTGCAGGTTTGCATTTTGACTGTTGCACGTGGGACTGGGGTTTGTCTGGAGCAGGGATGGGCAGCCACCTGCTGCTAGAGGGAGCAAGGGATGCTGTGCTTTCCCATGAGGCATCCCATGGGCTAGCAAAGTAAGTGGTCACTAGTCCCTGCAGTGCTGTGTTTGTCTGGGGCTGTGACCTTGGGGCTTTTGTTCTGCATCCCAATGGTTCAGCTTCTCCAGGATCGTGGCTCCAGTGGATGCAGCCTGGCTGGGGGCAGAGGGTGAGGAAAGTGTTAATCCTGTTTTCCTAGGGGACGTAACAGCTGTTTTCAGGGAGGAGGAGAATGCCCTCCTGTGCAGCCAGGGGCTGGGAGAGGTCAGCCCCAGGAGGATGGTGGGGATGAGGAGGGGAGCAGAGATCAGCTGCTTGGCCTGGGCTGGGAGACAGCAGCTATCTCTGTGCCTCCCTTTGTTTGCTGTCCTGAGTCTGCCCTTGCCTTAAAGATGAGCCTACACCTGGCACAGGCTTTGGCCAAACTCGGAAAACACAAGGACCCAAACATACCTGCAGTGTGGGCAGGGTTGGTATGGGCAGCTACCTGACCAGAGCCTGATCCAGCACTGGGAAGCTGCAAGGCAGCCAATACCTGGCATCCCTCACCACAGTGTGTGACAGGGCACTCCAGGGTGCTGGTGCTGCTGACTGGCACCTGTGGGCCTGTGGTGGCCGTGGCTCACTGAGAACTGCTTGCTCTGAACATCAAACAGCTGGTTTGTGTGTGCATCCCCCTTCCCAAATGTGAAATGGCACTGCTGGGTGTTCTTTGTGCCACTGGACTCCTCAGAGCTGTGTGAACAAAGAGGAGGAGTATTATATCCCATACTCCTTCCCACTGGGAATTGATGCAAAAAGCAGTCCAGCCTCTGGAGCATGGGCAGGGCTGATGGGCTGCAAGAGCAGTCTTGGAGAGAGGTGATGAGCTGCCATGTCTTGGCCTCTCCAGATTCAGGCTGTGCTTTGTGCAAGGTTGGGCTTTGACTGGGTCAGTTTAGACATGAACCTACAACATCCTTTGGTTCCTGTGGTCTTAGCAGATGCCTGTGGAATTCAGTGAGTCTATTGAAGCCATCCAACTCAGCTGGGTGCCTGGAGGTGGTGGAGGGATGGCCAGGTGCATCCCAGGGCTCCACTGAGCAGCTGGAGAAGCCTCTTGCTGTTGTGTAGCTCTGCCATGTGTGACTGTGTGGGGTGGCTCTTTGGACAGTAGCCAATTGCCCGATCTACTGCAGAGCCTTGAAAAGCACCAAATGCAAAGCAGCCCACAGAGTCTGCCTGCCTATAGGGCTTTGCCAGAGCAGAGGAAGGACAGGAGTTGTGTTACAAGATACTGGTTCATATGCTTCAGCTTGGATGGAAAGCTGAAAATAGTGAATTGTTGTTCTGTCTATAATGGTGGTACCTGAATTAGCTCTCCAATAACCCCAAACATCAGGATGGCTGCCTGAGAGAAGCAGTCTGCGTCTCTTGTATCCTTGCTCTTCCTTGGTGCAGCCTGTGAAGGAAGCTAGGAGCACCTGCAGATTAGTCTGTCTTCCAACAAATTATCTCTGTGAGCAAAACTGGTTGTTGGCCAGGCTGCCCAGACCCAAACGTGCCCTGTCCTCCTCTCTTCTCCTTCCTGGCTGCAGGAAAAGTGTGATTTTCCTAGTGAAGCATTCTTGTTACAATTGCATGCCCCATTAACAATCTGAAATGGGTCAGAGCTTCAGATCATGCTCAAGGTTAACAGAGGCTTTGCAACTTGCAACGCTTCAGTGTTTCCCATGGACTCCACAGATGTTGAAGCATCTGCTGGCTGCAGTAGGACTGAGTGATTCAATCCAGATGTTGGGACTCTTGCTTTCTGCCATGAAGGTAAATCACTTTCTGTGGTAAAAAAGGCAGTGTTGCTCTCGTCTGGACTTTGATGTTTTCTTAGATGTATTTTCCAGCTAAACAAGGTGACTGAGAAATGTCAGGGTCAAGGATTCAGGGCTGGCTCTGGGATGGGCACCTCTGCACCGTGGCATGGCTGGAGCACCTGCACAGCATGCTCACAGCCTGTGTTTGGTGCTGAGCCTGCCAGCAGCCTTGCCATGAGAAATGCTTTGTGCAAAGATGCTGCAGCTCTCCATAGGTGACTTTCATTCTGCTTCTGGAGCCAGCAATCCAGCTCAGAGGTACCTGGGATCTTTCCCCAGCCTAAGTGCAGGGGGTTGGAACTAAGTGATCTTTCAGGTCCCTGCCAAACCAAACCATTCTGTGATTCTATAAGTCAAAGCTGAAAATCAGCTTATTCCCTGAAATTGCTCTGATTTTTCCAGAATCTATTAAAAATTAACAGCAGAGGTAGCTGCTGCCTCCAAGCTGAGGGGTGGGACAGGACCAAAATCAAACACCGAAACTCCAGCCCTGGTGTACAAGCAATTCCTGGTATACTTGAAGTAAAAAAAAAAAAATGCATCATTTAACTCTAGTTATAGGGTTTGCTGCTGGCTTTTGGGAACAGAGCAGGAAAGCTGTTTTTTCTGCCTCTATCTGCAGGGCTGAAGCTCTCCCCCCGCTTTGTCAGCAGCCCTCCATGGATTTAGGATTCTTCTTTCCCACGTGAGGTTTCTTCAGAAATAGATACCTACCCCTGCTCACCACAGGCATGTGGATAGATATGCTCGGCTTTTTCTCACTTATCTATAAAATAAGCACTTTTGAAGCCTACTAATGACACAGACCTGTTGAGGTGGGAGTTTTTAGCACCGTTAACCAAAAACGATGAGCACAGCTAATTAGGAGGAAAAATACATTGAGTTTTCATACTGTGGGAGACTGGAGTTGGTAGAGAAACCCAAGCTGGCTTGATTAACCTCGGGGTTATGCGGGGACATGAGAGCAACAAAGCAAAGACTTCCCTGCTGAAATGAGATTGTCAGATGGGAACGGATGCTTTCGGAAGGAGAGAAGTGTAGGCAGTTGCTGCCCTCTAGTCCAATGAGCAGCACATTTTTAATGAGGTCTGGGATTGGGTTACCCACTGTTGAGTCTAGCTCCCCTCAAGCCAGGATCTGGTTACAGAAGAGCCAGTTGCTGCTTTTACTGCTGGGAGCACAGCACAGGGTTGGTGGACTTGCCCAGCCAGGGTTTTGTTTGAGGGGGCTCTTCAAGGTGTTTCCACCAAATCTTTGCCTTCTCCCCATAGTCTTTCAATGCTGGTCTAAAACTCCAGCTGGAGGGGCTTTTTTTTTCTGAGGAGGAAAGGCTGCAGGGCTTTTGTACCTCTTCACCTCCTGATGTCCCTCCTGTCATCTCAGTTCTGAGGTACTGCTGTGGAGCCTCCAAGGCCAGGTTGGATGGGGCTAGGAGCAATCTGGGCTAGTGGAAGGTGTCCCTGCCCACAGCAGGGGTGTTGGAACTGGATAACCCTATAAGGTCGCTTCCAACCTAACTGTTCTGTATTAAGGTGGAAAATGCTCAAATTTTCTACGATAAGGTGGAAAAACTGCCCTCATGCTGTCAGTGCATTGTTAAAGGTTATAGTTTAGGACCTTTTATTTTTAACCTCCTCAGCATGTGCCTGTTACCTCCTTCCCTGCTCCCCTCAGTGGCTGCAGTACATCCACCATCTCCCGTTCTTCTGTCTCAGCTTCTATGTGCAACGTATCACTTCTGCTTCCTTCTCCCCTGGAGAGCTGCCAGCCCCTGAGCTTTATCAGCTTCCCCCTCGGGAGCTGGCTTCCCTGTCACACATGGCGCTGTCCTGGGATTTGCTGGCTCTAAGGCTGTAATCTTGAAAAGCAGTTTTTGGCTTTACAGGCTTTGCGGCAGCACTTCCTCTTGTTGGGTGGCTGACCCTGTGGAGCCAGATGGCGAGTGACTCCCAGGCAGGCTGGGAACAGAGAGAAGGGATGGGCTCGAAAGCTCAGGTACCTCCCCTGGTGTCTTCTCTGGCAGCTTTGAAATCCTGGACTCTCAGAATCATAGAAGCTCTGAATGGTTTGGGTTGGAAAAGACTTTAAAGACCATCTTGTTCCAACCCCCCTGCCATGGGCAGGGACACCTTCTACTAGACCAGGTTGCTCCAAGACACATCCCACCTGGCCTTGAACACTTCCAGGGATGGGGCAGCTGCAGCTTCTCTGGCTTATGAGGGCCTCATCCTGTTATGAGTAACCCACTGTGACCAATGTTTTTTCCTCTCTAGGGTCCTGGTTACCATAAGGTTACCAGGTTGGATAAGCTCCAACCTGGGGTGTGCATCCATGCCAGGATGAATTCTGTCCCCCTCTTTCAGCTGTTGTGCTGGGCTCTGCCTAAGCTGAAGGGCACATGTGGGTGCTGCCCTGGCATTGCCTGGGTCAGCCCAACTATGTCCAAGCACATCAGCCTGGAGGGCCACCTTCATGTATTTTGGGGACAATGCACCAAAGTAGCCTTATGATACTCAAACTCTTACTCTGAAGAGCTGGTGAGAGCTGCAGGTGAAGAGTAAGGAGGGGACAACTTGAGCTGTGTATGAAAAGGGCAGGTGGGTTGAGGTTGTCATGAGGCACAGCTCTGAGCCCGGGGGCTTAAACAGTGGGATCACTGCATTTCAAAAGCTGTCTTGGCAGAAGCTCAGTTGGTGTTTGCTCAAGTGTTTTGCTCTGTTTCTAAAAAAAAAAAAAAAGTCCCCCGCTTCACATGGATCTGGAAGCTGCAAAAGAAAATAGTTGGTGCAGCTGTAGAGACCATCATGATGTGGGGATGGGCAGGGCTTGCACCACTTCTTCTGCTTGCTTGGGATTGTGGCATGAGGTGGGAGTTTACTCTTGTGACAAGGAGAGTGATGAGATGGCACCTTACAAGGAAAGAAATATCTCATCAGGCAAAATATCCCTAAATACTACCCCTAGTGCTCCATGGAAACTGCCATAGCCTTACTGGGGTGCTGCAAACTCTGAGATGCTTAACATGGTGATCCCCTGGGCTTGCTCTGACCTGTTGCTTTGGTCAGCACTGTCCCAGCATGGCCTTGTCCCTGCTGGCATCACTTGTGACTTGCCCGCAGTGCTGTCTGGGTGGCACTTCAAAGCTCTCCCATGGTTGACCTGTCCCACCACATGGTTAGAAGTTCTCCTAGTCATGCCATGGCTGTGGTGCTTTGCTGTCCTGGCTAAAAACACCTTCCCTGAGATGTCCCTGGGTGGTGATAGCTCATGATGGTCCATGTAGAAGAGCTGAATTTCCCTTCAGCTGCCTGTGGATGGATTAGCCCTGCCTGTAGCAGACCTTAGGCATGACCAGATGCCTCTCTTTGCTTGTTAGCACACAAGAGGGATGGATATGGGGCTCGGCTGGTGGTTCTCCAGCCTGCTGGGAGTCCCTGGAGAGCCCTTTTGCAGACTAGAGGTGCCCACCAGCAGGTGCCCCAGCCATGGCTCTATTGCCACCACTTTATTCCCCAGGACCATCTTCAGACATTCCAGACATAGCCAGTGGAGCTTTCTGGCTTCTCAGCCTGGTTCCTACCCAGCCTCTCCCTCTCCAGGAGCCCAGGTGGATGTGTTACCAGTGCCAGCTTGCCATTGGCACTGATCTTGAGTGGCACTTATCTTGAGTGGTCCGGTCGAGTTGTCTCTGGGCCATGGGTGTCCTTCCCAGCAACAGCTCTTCCTGATGGATGGCTTTCGAGGCTTGTCAGCTCCATGTTCCCAGTTCACCATGTTCCCTCTGAGGGTGATTATTAACCCGGCTATCACTACAGCTCTTCACAACTTCCTCTTCTTGGAAGGACATCCATTCATCCCAGATTAGCTCTCATGTACAGCCTGTGCCAGGTGATGTCTGTGCTGCTGTCTTCTCTCGTGTATCCCTGCCTCCTGGAAGATCAAATTCTTGACTGTGAGAGTCTCACTGCTCCTTTTGAGGAGAGGATCTCCCCTCAGTGGAGACAGCAGCTGCCGGAAGATGCCATCCAGCCCCGGCGTGCGGTGAGCGGCAGCTTCTAGGAAATTCCTGTGCTCTCTTTCTGCGAAGTGTCGCAGCGATGCTGGAGGTGGCACTTCCTCCCCCCCACCCCCGTCAGCTTGTGAGCCCAGGGTCACTGCTCACCGCAGCAGCATGCCATGCCAGGGCTGGTTAATTCCTGGGTCCCAACTTCTCTGAGCATCCCACCAGGCACTGGCCTTGCATTGCAGGGGGCGGCGGGGCTCATTCCTGTCCTGCTGTCCTAGGGCACTCACAAGCTCCTGCCTTCATTAGCCCCACTGGTGGCAAGCAGCATCTGCTGCTCACAGCTTTGGTGGGGGATAAGGCATCTGGATGGCTTTTAGTGACAGAGATGGGGAGGGCTGTGGCCTCTGAAACTTTTTTTATTTCCCAGCTGCTTTTGTGCTATCAGTCCCCAGTAAAGCTCTTGAGAAATGGCGAAATGGCCTTTAATCCAGAAGCTGTGGGTGCATTCACACTGGCCTGGGGGCTCCTCGTCATCTCTGTCTGGTTGTGTTGGTTGTCTAGGCAGAAAATCAGATTTCCCCCCTTCTCTTTGTTAAGTGGGAGATAACTTCCCGGGTGGAGGTGATGACTGTGAGGCCCCAGGAACACTTGGCTAATCCATTGTAATTTGTACCATCTGGTTATTGTCCCCGGCACAGGGAGGGTCGGGTCGCCTGCCCGTGTACCCCCTGCCATGGGCATTCCGAGCTCTGCCTTCTGTCGTGGGTCTCCTTGTGGGGCTGAGGGTTTGTCTGACCCCTGCTCTGACCCATAGGACCTGTTGGAGGGAAGTGTCTATCCTGGGCTGTGGGAGCCATCAGCAATCTCCCTCCAGCTGCCTGTGCTGTGTCATGCAGGGGAGTGGTCCTAGGGGAGCAGGGGCAGTGTGTGCCCCCCTTGGCTCAGGTCCTGCTCAGGAAGGCAGCTGAGGCTTTGCAGGGATGCACACCCAGGCTGCTTGGGTGGGGGGCTCCTGCATTATCCACTCACTAGGGATTTGGGGATGGAATTTGGGTCATCCCTAAAGGTATCTTCTGGCTTTAATTTAATTTAATTAGCCTTATGGCTTCCTGAACCCCAGTGCTGAGGATCAGCAGTAGCATCACCAGGCCTGCTGCCACCCCAGCCCTGTCTGCCTGTGCTTGGGCATGAGGGCTGCTCCCATGGGGAATGGGGACATGGCATGCCATGCAAGCCAGTGGCTGGGGTGGTGTTTCCTGGGGACAGTGATGACACTGGATGGGTTGGGGGCTGTGGGTGCCCCTTCCCAGCCCCACTCCCACAGAAGTACCTTGGGTGTGGGCAGATGGTGACTGATGCTTGGCTGGGGAGGTCAGGGCTGGCGCATGGCTGTGGTGGCCCAGCTGCTGTGGGGACAGGTGCTCCTGCCTTACCCTCCCTCTCCTGTGCCCTGCCAAGAATTTCTTCCCTCTTGCCCAGGGCTGACATCACCCCTTTATCACTCCTTGCTCCAAATGTGTGCAGCATCTGGAAGGTGCTGGCCACTTGGCCTTGCCCTGCCCACGCAGGATTTTGCTGGGCATTTTATCCTGCCTGGACTTGCACTGTGCAAGGACCTCCTCCTTGAGTTCCCCTGGGGGACTGCCATCCCCTCTGATGGCACCATCCCCAGCTGGTGCCACCTCGTCCTGTGCTTCTGCATCCATGAGGTGCCCACACTCCCAGGATGGAGCTGAGACAAACGGCTGAGTTGGGATCAGTGCCTGCTCAGGCACCCAGCTGAGCCTCCCTCAGTGCTGCCCAGCTAAATCCCATACCATGCCTGGAGAAGTGGATCCATGATGGCAGTAAATCTTGTCAGAGCCAGAAGGCCACATTTAGTTTGGCATCCCAGGCAGGGTTTGAGCTTCAGCCTACGGAAACAAGTGGCTCAGGATGTTAATCCATTTGGCCTTGGTGCCCCAGCTCCCCCCTGTTGATGGTGTCCTTGAGCCTGGTGACAGCTCCATCTTGGTGAGGCCTCTTGGACAGGGTGGTGGGACACAGCCCTAAAGCTCTTTGGGGAGGTGGGATTGATGTCCTGGGATTTGGGGAGCAGCAGGGGTCATCCAGGCAAGGGCCTGCAGAGCTGATGGGGGTGGAGGGGGTGGTGCCCTTCTGAGTGCCCAACTCAGCTGGCAAACTCCCAGTCGGTGGAAGATGGAGCATCCTCAAGGGGTGCCTCCAGGTGCCTGGGGCACAGCCCCTAGGGCTGATGACTGACCACGCTGCTAGGGTGACCACAGGGGAGCTGGTCCATCACAAGGGTGCTCAGCCCTGGGGCAATCACTCTTCAGCTTCCACACCAGGGTCCTTAGCTGGGGTGGCTGTGGAGGGACCAGATCCAGGGAGCTGCCACTGTACCCACCAGGCTCTTGGCAGTGTTGCAGGCACATGGGAATTCTTCAGCCAAGCTGTGCTTCTCACTGCTTAGGTTTTCATTGGTCCTCACCTGTTGTGCATGGTTCAGCGATGAGGATAAAGAAGTCATAAGGATGCACAACTTGTGGTTCAGACATGAGGGTGCTCGGTTTATGGCTCAGGGATGAGGATTCACAGCTCATGGCCTGAGGATGAGGATGTACACACCTCATGGCTTGGGGATGAAGAAGGTTGGCTTGTAACTCAGGGCTTAAGATGCCTAGCTTGCAGTTCCACAGCTCCAGAATGACACTGCACAGCTCATGGGTCATGGATGGGGACTCTCAGCTCGCAGCTTGGGAAGGGAAGTCACTCCTAGGTTGTGTTGGGGTGAGCACCGCAGACCTGTGCCGCCAGCCCTCCATCATGTACTGTGCCAGCAGTGGGGGCAGGGGCAGGCACGTGGCTGTGGTTCAGCAGCTCCCAGGTTGCAGCCATGGTTTTGACCCTCTCTGCTCCAATCAGAAAACTGTAGCACTAATTTTGAGCTTGTCTGTGTGTGGTGGCCTTGGTGCTGGTGCAGGAGAGCAGGGTGAATACCTGAGACAGCAAAATGTCAGAGCATGCCATGCCTGACTCACCTGAAAGAAATGTGTCCACACCAAACCGGGACTGCAGCTTCAGCCGGCTCCTGGCAGCGAGGAAGCACAAGCGGTGCAGGCTGGCTGGGAGCTGCCCAGCTGGCACAGCTCAGCCCCGGTGGTGGCTCTGCTGTCACCAGTGAGGAGCAACTCTGGACAATGGATGCAAGATGCTGTGGTGTCAGTCCTTTTTGCCCTCCCCAAGTGGGTGGGAGGGCACCCCTTATGATGAAGCTGGAGGCCAAACCTTTTTGCTTGCTCAAGAGAAGTAAAATTGGGGCTTGTTATGCCAAAATTCTAGTGGAGGCTTGCATCTCTCACTCTTTGGGGAGCCGCTGAAGTGGCTGGAGCTTCTGCAAAGTCCTCAGGAATTGCTGCTGACCCGCTGCTCCGGTCTGTCCGGCCCCTGGTGCAGGAGTTTGTCCTGGCTTGCTGAGCCTGCGGAGGGCTGCTGGATTTTGCAGCCTGGACTCAGGTTTTGCTCTGCTCCTGCTGCAGCAAAAGCCTTTGTCTACTGGTCCAGGGTCCATGGGGATGCGATGTGGGGGCTTCAAGGTACCTGCTCTCCTCTGCTGCACTCCCGATGCTGGGCTCCTGTGCTTGATCTGACCACGTCCCTCACTCCAGCACGAATGTGAAACCAGTTGGCAAGCTGGGAGCTGGGGCGGGGGGAACTGGCGCCGGCATCTCCTCGTGATGCAGCATCCTGGGAGGGCAGCGAGCCCAGCGCCAGCCTTGCTGGGGCTGCACAGACTGAATGGCTCCAGCGCTCCCGGCGGGGCCGGGCCAGCGGCAATGGCTCCTGTGCCAGCTCCAGCGTGGCCAGCAGCTCATGTGCTGGTGGCCATGGGGAGTGAACATTGCCCTGGGAAAGCTGCCATGCTTTGGGGCCACGTGTTACGGGCCCAGGGGGTTCATTGTCCCTCCCTGCACTCTTGGCCATGCCTGAGCACAGCAGATGGGAAGCTGAGAAGCAGCGGAGACCTTAAATAACACCAGAGCATCCTCACCCTCCTGGCCTTGGGCCTCCCGCCAGCCTCCCATGAGTTTTTTTTTTTTTTTTTTTTGGTATGTGCGTGAATAAATTAGAACTTCCGAAACAAACCCTCTGACTGCCCTACTCCTCTAAGGCAAAACAAACCCTGCCTGACTTGGACAGCATGTGGCTGTGTTTGTTCCCTCCTTGCCAGACTTGCCCATAAGAAGCCAGCAAACCTGGCTCTCAGTTTTTGGGGATGTTTCCCAGGGTTTTGAGTGTTACGTGGTGATAGGAAGCTTCACGTTTGGACTGGAAGCTTTTCTTGCCAGCTGCACGGGAGCAGTGCAGGTAACCCTCCTGTCAGCTGTGTCATGGGTGAGGCTGTGGCCACGAGCACTTTTATTTTTAAACCTTATCTTTATTGCAGTTTTCTCCCACAGTGCTCAGAAAGGTGAAATGCACCTTATCTGTTTGTCTGCTGGCAGCATGCACTGCTCCTAGGGAGGGGAGAGGTGGCTGTGCTGTGCCAGCAACACCTTCAGCATGCCCTGCAGACCAGGGGGTGATGCTGGGGCAATGCCAGGGACAATGCTGGGGTGATGCTGAGCCAACCTGGCACACATCCATGATGAGTGTTGGGTGTTGTGTGGGAAAGGGAGGTCCCTGCAGCCCCTTCATGCCAACTGAGCACCTCGGGGCTGTGTTATCACTCTGGCCTCTGGCCAGAGGTTTAATTACAAGTTTCTGACGCAGCAATAGAGTAAAACTGAACTGGGGACTGGGACAGAGATGCTGAACCGATGCTTAGCTGGCAGCCCAAGAGCTGTAAGTGCCCAATCCCAGCCTGGGGGTATGGAAGAGTGAGGCAGCCAGTCCGTGCCCACCCCCTCCCCCCCAAAGGCTGGTGGCGGGGTGGTGAATATAGTGAGATAACAGTCCCCAGGTCCACTGTTGTGTCCACCCTGGGGTGGCTCCTGGTGCCACACAGGGTCTGTTTTCAGGGATGTCCTCACGAGCACCCAAAGGTGCGGGGCAGGAGGGTACAGGGCCATGGGGCTGCCCCTGCAGCACCCTCCTGTTAATGGTTAATGTGACTGGGCAGCGGTTGTGGCACAGACTCCCCGAGCTATCAGTGCTGCCATCGGCCCCGGGAACAGCCTGTACCTTCCTGCTGCTGTTTGTTTGCATCCTGGCCGCTCCACCCTGGCCACTGGCCTTGTCACTGCTCTGCAACAGTCAGCTCCCGCCCGGGCTGTCCCCCAGCCACCCCGATGGTGGCTTTGCAGGTGACAATGTCACCTGTGGTGCCCCTGTTTGAGCAGAGATGGAGGAAATGAGGCTGGGACCTGGCATGGAGCACCAGTACTCTCCCGAGTGGTCCGTCCCGTTTGGATGCTCCCTTGAAGGATGCAGGGTAGCAGGGGCAAACCAGAATCCTTTTTTTTCCCCTCACCCTTTTTAATCTCCTCATGCCCCAGCCAGGCGAAGAGGTCCTCTGCCTCTTGACCACTTTCTGGGAGGCGAAAAGCATTCGGCAAAAGTCTCCCACTGAGCCTTATTGCCAGCTATGAATGGTGCTTGATGGAGCTTTTAGAGGCTATTTTGAGGGTTGATGGCCCTGCATCGCTGCAGGGCTCTGGGCTGTTGCTGGTGCCTGCAGGTTTACCTGCACCTTAAATCATGGAGGTGCTCAGGGCATGGGGTTGCAGATAAAGGGAGTGTTTTCTTCCTCCCGCAAGAGAGAGAAAAAAGCAGCTCGGGGACCTGCTAATGCCCCAGGGCAAGGTCACATCCTGGTGAGTCAGGAGCTACAGCGGGGTGAGGAGCCGAGGTGGTCCTCAGGCAAGGGAAACTGATGCTGGGGTGGATGTTTGGTTCCCAGGGTTGGTTCCTGGTGACGGAGAGGCAGAGCTAGGGGATCTTTGGGGGCTGGAGACAAACAGTGGCCCTCACTGGCCACTGCAAGGCTCTTCTTGTCTCTTTCAGGATGTGACTCGGGCTTTGGGCAGGCAACAGCCCGGCACTTGGACATCATGGGCTTTCGGGTGTTTGCCAGCGTGCTGGACCTGCAGAGTCCTGGTGCCCAGGAGCTGCGCCAGAGCTGCTCGACGAGGCTGACACTGCTGCAGATGGACCTGACCAAGACGGAGGACATCCAGCGCGTCCTGCAGCATATCCAGGCCCACACCAACAGCACAGGTTTGGCAACCTCACAGGACCCCACAGAACTCCCTGGAACCTCAGCCCGCAGCCAGCATGGCAGTGGCAAACCTCCATGTGTCTCCACAGGGGGCTGCGTCCCTGTAGGCACCTGTGCCAACAGCCTTTGCCAAACTCTCTTCTTGTCCTGGGGCACCCAATTCCCTTGCAGGATTCCAATCAGCCTGGGGAGCAGCCGGGAATCCCAGGGTGGGGCTTCCCCATTCAGGTCACCTCTTCAAGCATCCCATCCCCACAGGACTCTGGGGCCTGGTGAACAACGCTGGGTTCAATGACACCATCGCTGACGCTGAGCTCTCGCCGCTGGGCAAGTTCCGCACCTGCATGGAGGTGAACTTCTTTGGCTCCCTGGAGCTCACCAAGGGGCTGCTGCCCCTGCTCCGCTCTGCTGGCGGCCGCATTGTCACCGTGAGCAGCCCTGCAGGTGAGCAGCCTCCCTCCAGCGTGGCACCCCTGGCACCCTCAGCCCAGGCACGGCTTGAGCATCCCCATGGTGTGGTGCAGGTCCCAACCCCCAGGCACTCCAAGTTTGTCAGCCAACTGGCACCAGGAACTCTAGAATGAGCTGGCAGCACTGCTGAACTCCACAGCAGCCACCAAGACAGGAGGAGACACGGAGGCTGACAGTCAGCCTGGTCACAGGCAGCATGGGCAACCCAAGCCCAGCTGCCATGTGCCTCCATTGGGGATCACAGTCCCGGCCAGGGTGGGAAAACCAACTTCCTCTCCCCTGCCCTTTTTTTTTGCCCATTAAAACACACTAATCCTCCACTGGGGTTGACAATCCCAAGCTTTAGCTGGACAGGGAGCAAAATCAATTTCCTCCTCCCTCACCACTTTTTCTTCCCCCCATTAAAACATTAATTTGAAGCTGATTTCAGTTGTTTTCTCAGAAAAAGAAACCCTAAGCCATTTCCTTGAGCAGGGGCCAGGAACACAGCCCTACATAAGCCCTGCTCTTTCCCCCCACTCCCCTCTGTCCCTGCTAGAGCACTGGCTCACTCACTCTTTCACTCGTGCCAGGTGACATGCCCTTCCCCTGCCTGGCAGCCTATGGGGCCTCGAAGGCAGCCCTCAGCCTGGTCATGGACACCTTCCGCAGCGAGCTCCAGCCCTGGGGCATCAAAGTCAGCCTCATCCTGCCCGGCTACTACAAAACAGGTAAGAGGGTCAGTGCCTGCTCCCTGTCTGTGCCTGTGGGCAAAGGACACGTATCCCAAGGAGGCAGAAGATGGAGCAATGGGATGGGAAGTTGGTGGTGCAAGTATGCAGCTCCTGAGCCTCTCCAGCCATACCAGGACAGTGGCTATCCTGTGGCCGTTGGGCTCTGATGGATTGGAAACAGCATCAGGATCAAGTCCTGCCAGCAGATCCCATACCACTAGGACTGGTCAAAGCAGCTCAGTCACATTTATGATAGTGGCATCCCCACTGCAGGCAGGATCCAAGACCCCTGGTCCAGTCTCAGGCTACCAAGAGCCACAATGGTGCTAGTACTGTACTTCCCTCATGGCAATCTTTGCCAGGGTGTCAGCTGGACCTTCCTGTGAGGCTGGAAGGTGACTGGGGCTGCTGGCACCCATGGCAGGGGGGCTGATGTGGGGGGGCCCCCCACAGCTCACGGGGACTGTTTCCTTGCAGGGACGACATGTGACCCTGCCTTCTGGAACCTGCAGAAGCGGCAGTTGTTGGCCAGTCTGCCCCAGGAGCTGCTAGAGGCCTACGGGGAGGACTACGTGGAGGAGATCAACCAGCAGTTCATCCAGTTCATGAAGGTGGCGGTGGAGGACCTCAGCGCGGTGGTGAACAGCATCACAGAGGGGCTTCTGGCTGCCAACCCAGCTGTGCGCTACTACCCAGGGCAGGGCCTTGGGATCATGTATTTCATACACCGCTACCTGCCCTATTTTGTCCGAGACTTGTTCTTGAAAGGATTCTTCATCAACCCCAAGCTGCCCCGAGCCCTGCGGCGAGAGCACCACAACGACGTGAAGAAGGCCTGACCTCGGCCTGCACAGGGCCTTCTCCCGGGCTTTCCAGGCACACTGGCCCCTGAGCGTGTGCAAAGCCAAAGGCACCACCCTCCTGCACCGTGGGGGAACAATCAGCACTAGACGTTAAAAACCAAATTTCTTTCCAAAATCAGGTAGATCTATTTTCTATTGTGCAAGAATCAACATTTTCTAGAGACTTTGGTTTTGTATTTTTTCTAACCGTGTACCCTCCAAGAGGCCCATCCCTGCCTGACTCCGCAGCTCTGCACCACAGGCTGGGATGTACCTCCTCAGCTACCCACCACCTTCCTTACTGCTCTCAGAGCTGTTTGTCTCCATCCCCTCTTGGCTGGGTCAGGGCTGGGACCCTGTGGCCGCTGCCTCCCTGCCACTCATTACACACTCCACACGCTCCTGACGAGTGCAGGGGCCAAGACCAGGCTGCCAGTGCTGCAGAGCTCTTCATGAGATGAACTATGTGATTGCCACTTTTTAAATAAATCCATTCTTGATATTCCAGCAGGTTCTGGCTGTCTCCTTCCACAGTGCAGTGCTTCAATGCTGCTCAGGGATGCCTGGCCTGTGGGCAGAGCTAAGCTGGGTCATGGCTGGCACCACGCCGAGCACTATGGCAGGAGCCTCGCATGCAGCAGCAGGTGCCACAGGTACTCCCAGAAAAGGGGATGGATTTGTGCCTGGCCCCTGCTGCTCCTCCCCAGTCCTATGCCAAAAGCTTTCTTTTGCTTTGCTCTGACTCTGTGGCCCTGCTGGGGCAAGGATGACAGCAGTGACAGTGCCCCATGTGGACAGCCCCATGCACCAGGGATGAACCATGCAGCTCCCTAACCTTATGGATCGTTCCCATAAGGCTGCACCCCTTAGCTCAGCAGCCAGCTGCACCCACAGACCAGACACTGTCCTGGCTTGGGCTGGAGGGAATAACCTGGGCCTCATGGGGTGGTACCACAACCATGCCTGTGGTAGAAACAAGTGTCCCAACTCACACAGGAACCACACCAGGCTCCACTACCACAACAGCCAGATTCCCTGTGACTGAGGGAGGCTTCACCTGGGGCTGCGGGAGCAGGTGCCCAAGTAAGGAGGAGAGCACAGTGCAGTAGGCAGATATTTATTGGTGTAGAGAGGAGGGGACCACAGGAAAACAGACTGCAGAGGTGACCACAGCACAAGTTGGGACAGAGCCACTCTCCATTGATCCTTCCTCCCAGCAGCATCCAGCACGTTTCCCTCCAGCAAGGCTTGTCTGTTGCCATTGCACATCTCCCAGAACTCAAGTGCAAGAAGGAGCTAGCCAGGACAGAGCAGCGAAGAGCAGGGCTGCCACACCATGCCCAGGGCTTGGCTCCCACCCTAGACCACAGATAGGTAGGCCCTGGGACATCCCTGCCCCCACCAGGGTGACTAAGGCTGCTCTGTCCCCTGGTCAGCTGTGCCATACAGCTCCATTGCAGTGCCAATCCACCCTCGGCAGGGGAGAAGCCGGGATGGTATCTACCCTGGAGGGGTGCAGGCGTCCACCACCATCTGCAGAGCCCAGAGGAGCCCCAGCTCTTGCATGGTTGTGTCAGTAAACTGCAAGCTGTGGGTCTCCACAGCTCTGAGGCAGGAGCTCAGCCAGCTTATAGAGCCCTGTCCTGGGCAGCAGGGAGACTGATGAGAGCTGCTTCTGCAGACACAGAGAGGCTGCATGAGTGCAAACACTGCCAGAGTGGGAGGACTGTGCTCCACAAGCACTCCGGCTCTGCCCTCACATTCCCACAGGCTCCATTCCAGTCCTGGCCAGGGTTGCTTGGTCTCTCCCAGGTCAGGGTTCACTACAAGGGGATGCAGGGATTGCACAGCAGCATGGGCTACGCTACAAACCACATTCTAACTACATTTCACAGGAACAACACTGAGTAGGAGACGTGCAGAGCACTGACAGAGGGCCCCCCAGCCATGGCAGACCTGACCCATTCCTCTGCAGCAGTGGGACTCCCTCAGAGGCAGCCCCCCGCAGCTCTATGAGCACAAGCGCACACAGCAATTAGTACAGGAACACTGTGACTACTGCACACACAACAGGAGGCCCTCCTGCTGCACAGGGCTAAGCCTGGACCACTGGTCCCTCCGGACGTCTCACGGCACACACACAGCTTCAGCTTTTGAATAATTTAACTAGCAACTATACAGTTTCCTCATTTGATCCAGTTCCACAGATGGTACATCCCTGGAGTCTGGGCAAGGGACGACTCAGGGAGTTAGGGGTCCCTCCGGACTCCAGGGGTGGGAGGGTTGGACAGGAGCAGAGCAGAGTTAGAAGATGGGAATGTAGTTGTCGATCTTGGTCCTGTGCCGCTGGGCGATGCACTCTGCAATCCACACGATGTTGCGGCACTCCTGCTCCTTCAGCTTCACAAAGGCGTAGAAGACTCCAAAGTGGAATTGGTTGAGGAAGGCCAGCTTGTTCAGCTTTACCTGGGGAAAGCCCAGAGGAGGACATGTCATTTGTTCACCTCAGACAGGAGGAGTTGGTCAAGGCAAGCATGGAGCTGCTTGGAAGGACCCATGACTTCCCAGCAGGCTGGAAGGCTCTGCACAGGTATCCTGTTCTGCATCTCTCTAGGTCCTCAGGACAGCTCTAACCTATAGCACATGGCTCAGAACAGACTCTGACATTTGAAGGGAGAAATATTTATAACTCAGGTACCATAAAAGTCCTTATTTTCCATGTAATTACACTCTGGTTTTGCTATTGATGGACCAAACATCCATTAGCAGCCCCAAACATGCCTCCTCACACTGCTAGAATCTGTCTGGGTGAGACAGCAGGCCAAGCACTATGCCAGGCCCCCATTCTCATGCAGGAGCAGAGGGCAAGCATGCTTCTCCTTCCCCCAAACCCTGTTCATCCACAGCACTGCTGACAGGGCAGTAGACCAGCTTCCTGACACCTGGAGCTTTGCAAATGGCATATGTCAAAAAACATCTCAGGGCTCACTCACCTCATGCTCAAAGAACCTGTCTTCAAGGGTTTTGTCTCCAGGGTTGCTGCCAGCCCCTTCAAATAGCAGCTTGTACTCCTGCAGGAAGGTATTACATGAGGATATACCCTGTACCCAAGCTCAGCAGCACTCGAGGCCCCCCTGTGTCACAGATACTCCAGCCATCCTGTCAAGTTAGAGGACAGAGAAACCAAGAGTCCTGCCCCTTCTCCAAAATGTGCAGCTCTCAAAGGCGTATCATTGCTTTGAGCCACAGGAGAAGGGGCATCAGGTACAGACCCCTCCACGTACAGACTGGAGTGTTTGGGCCAGATTCCTGTGCCCACACACAGAGGCTGCTCAGTAAGGGGACACCGAGTTCTCTGACTCCAAACAGGTCCCCAGCCATGCACAAAGTGGCTTGAACACAGACAAATCCAAAGGCGTCCTCCCAGGTCAGTGTCTCACCTTGAACTGAGTCAGAGCTCAAGGCTGGAAGTGGGGCAACACCACTTCTTATTGAAGACACATTTCCATTCCCAAATCAGGCAAGGAGAGTCTGTCACTGCTGCCACATCAGCACCTCAAGGGTTTGGTGGTAACAGCAGTCCCCACACCCTTGGACAGGGAACATTGTCCCCCAATCACCCCTAAAATGACAGCCATGACTAACAAGCCAACGACATCTCAGGCAAGCCAAGTCCTGCCCAAGCAGAGCACAGGACCAACAGCATCAGAGAAGACTGGCACCTCTCTCCCCAAGCTGTCAAGCCACAAGTTCCCCCAGATCCCCAAGAAGCTCTGATCCAGAGCAGGTTCTTGTACCAATCCCCATGGCCCTCACCCCAGAGTACTCACAGGGTAGTAGTCAGCAACGTTTTTGACTTGCTCGTAGTCATCTGCCCTGGCCAGCTGAGCCAGGCCCTCAGGGTAGAGCTTGCCGCAGTGTGGGAACAGCTTGGCTCGGTCCTCCTTGGACAGCTCAGTACCAAATGAGTTGATGGTGATAATGAAGGCCCTCCGGTCAGCTTCAAACTGTGGGGAAAGAGTGGCTCATGCTGGGATGCAGTATCTTTACCAGAGGCTGGCAGATATCAGTGCTGCTCTGCACACAGCCACATCAGAGGGCAGCATGAGGAGGCTGCTGGGATGTGTACAGCTCTCCAGTGCTCAGCTAGGGCAGGCTACAAGTGCAGGCTCCCAGTATGCCCAGTACCCGGGAGCATTCAGGTGAGGAAATGCCCATCCCAGGCACAAGGGCATCCTGCTCAAGTCAAGGAGTGTCTCTCACCTACCGCTGCTGAGTTCTGCACATCTCACAACAAGCTTTGGCATGGAGACAGGCTGTGACCCAAACAGCTCTGGTAGCTCTCCTACATGTTATCCATGTGAGAGGATGAAGATGTTGCCACAGAGGCAAGAAATGTATCAGTACTTGGGGAACCAAAGTCATGCGCAGGCAGTGCTCCCCAGGTCTCCCAGTGAGCAGGTCAAGCAGGCATGGGGATGCTGAACACGAACTGGAGAATGCTTAACAACTGGCAGACAAGCTAGGCCTGAGCAGGGAGTGATGACCATCGCTGTAATACCATCCATCTATGGAAGTTTCCAGACCTACCTCCAGGATTGGGCACATGGCATCTGCCGTGGTACCTCCCAGCGTCTTGCAGAACTTGTAGAAGGACTCCAGGTAAGCCTGGAAGAGAGAGGGCAGATGAGCATTCTTCTACACAGCTTCATCTACTCCCCCACAGGGCCCTTCAGCAGGACAGACAGCAAGCAGACTTTGCTTTCTTGCTCCCAGATGCTCTGTAACACAGCACAGGCACTCTGGCCCCATGTGAACTGCCCACACAAGGACTGTGCTTTCCCCAGGAGCCAGAGACATGAAGGGTTGTGGTTGGGTTTGTTCAAGTGACTGCATGAGCTTACTGTGGGCAAGATCCCCAGGCAGTAGGGTTAAAGCCTATTTTTCTCCTTTGAGTCGCCTAACTCATTTTACTGAAGTCTCACGTGGTTTCCTGACCCTGCTCTGGCCTCCACAAACATGCCAAGCCACACAACCATAGCTGCAAGACCTACACTCAGAAAGTAGCGCTGTGTAAGCAGAGTCAAGAGATGAGACAGGACATCTGTGAAAGAAACCACCCATTCTCTCTAATTCTCTTTTCACACTGCGGCCACTTGGTCTCTATCCCAACTGAAGCACTGCAGAAAACATACAGCCAGGCACAGCTACGCTGCCTCCAGGAAATCCTTTGTGGAGATGTTCCATAATCCATCTGGAAGATGACTCTGTCTCCCAGGGGGAGCCTAAGAAGGCTGTGGATGGCTAAAAGTATCATTCAGCAAAAATGTTCTCAGAAGAAGCGATCAAGTAATAAAACACCTCCCCAAGCAGAGAGATGCAACCAGAATCACTTCAAAGGGATGGAATAAAAGGATGCTGAGAGACCACAAATCTCTGCTTTATCACAACAACTCTAGGACTGAAGATGGACCAAGAATGTACAAGTTGGATACCCTCAGCCTCTGCACTAGGAAAGCACCTGGATTACTGTGTTCTGTAAATATTTGTTACCTCACAGTGCAAGAGGACAATGCTGGGTGAGCATCACTCATCAAAAAAGCCTTTCCAGCACTTGCCACTGCTCAGGTGGAGGAGAGCAGAGAGAGTCAATCTGCAGAGTTACCACAGGAACAAGGACATGGATAACAGATGCCATTTGACGCTGACAGGAAAGGGGACATGGAGAAGAGATTCAGTCACTACCTCTGCGTTTATCAGAGCTCATGCACAAACCTAAGGCTTTAGAAGCAAATATAGGTGAACTCAAATATCCAGCAATGAATGGGGATCCAATATCACAGACAACACGGAAACAGTCCGTAATGAGCTGCACTGGGTGCCCTTCCAGTGACAGCAACTGACAGAAAAACTTCAGTGTCCTGAAGCCCTTACCCCAGGAACAGAGGTGTCTTTGCCTTTAACGATCCTCAATGGGTCTTCCCTTTCATGAACCCACCCCCTCTGCCTCCTGCTAGCCTGATCTGTCCTCAAATGCAGTCTGAAGACAGTCCTCCGCCTGTCCATCACTGACTTTTCCAATGTCACCTGTGGATACCACCCTCCTCTGCCAGGTGAGGAATCTTAGCCTTTTTCTGCAGTTTTCTGTACAGAAATTATCCTACCCAAGCCTCTAAATGTGTCTGCCTTAGCATCATCTCCTGTTTTGCTGTTCATACTCTGAGATAAGTGGAATGAGATAGTGTCCAGGTCAAACACACTTTACAGATGGATGCAGTAGCACAGTGATACTCATGCAGTTCTTTTCTACTGTTAGGAACATGTTACCTTGTATAGAGACAATTGCTTAGGTCAATCATTACCCAAGATTCCAATTAGTAGCAGGAAGGAACAAGGAGACCCTCACTATACAAGCAGAGTTAGGATTTCCTCCTGGCCTCTCCCATACACCACTCCACATTTACCCACACTGATTTGCCTGCTTTATTTTATTGTCTGGTCGCAAAGCTCCTTCAACTGGTTCCTACAAGAAAGTTACCAGCAAAGGCCAACAGTCAGCTGGCTTCACTTCAACAAGAGATGGAACAAAGGGAGTAAGCACTGAAGGTAACAAGGCCAGCAATAAAGATAACAATGCCAGCCCACTTCCATTGCAAGACTTGGCTGCTGACTGCACTCTACACTAAGCACTGACCATTTTTAACCTCTGTTCCCCATTTTAGTCATATTTCCATTTGAGAACCTTCATTGCTAACAAGAAGCCTTTGCAATAGCCTTCCTCCTATGAATCTTGCTCAAACCTTCTGTCAACACACTCATAGATTCCTTACAAAAACGTCCAGTATGTCTAGGAGATAGCACTTCCCCTTCCCATACCAACTCCACACAAACACAGGCATCTGTCCCGGGCCTGTTGTGCTTTTCAGAGCAGCTCTGTGCAGATTTCAGACCTGATTTTATTTCCCTCATTTGCATTGTATTATACATTTTCCAGTCCCTGGGGAGAGAGGTAGCTTTAAGTAGTCTGTAAGCAGCAATCACCTTTTCCACCCCTTCATCCCTGTGATTTGTTATGGACAGAGCCCCTGTATTCCCCAGGGGCTGCTCTTTAGCAAGAACCAGTGCCAGCACACACTGAGGCATCACAGGCACCTACACTTCCATTTGTGGGTAGGAAGAGCAGACTACAAAGCAGTATTGAACCTAAAAAAGGATACGGGAAAGGACATGGCAGCTGGGATCCAAAGGGATACATCCCACCTGCCTCCCAACCAGTTTTCCCTGTGCCCATTCTGCTGCCTGCCTTCCCCCCCTGCTTCACGTTGAGACCAAGGCCTGTGCCCTGCAAGGCTGTGGTGTTTATGCATACAGGTGTCCCTCCCTGTTACAGCAAAGACCAGTACATGCCAGAGGCCACAGGCAGCTGGGCATGACTGCTGACACACCGCTCCTTTTCCTTCCCTTTGCCTTCTTCCCTTCACGCCTCACCTGCTCTCTGCCTCTCCAAACAGGTCACAGCTTCCTTGGAAAGAAGAGGTCACACTGACTACAGGCTGGCCGTGACCAGCCAAAACAAGATTGACAGATAAAATCTACATCCCACCCCTGATCCAGAGAGTCGAGATGGAGCGATAGCCACAGCCTGCACATAAACACATGCTTTGACACTGCCAGCTAAAACCAGACAGGGCCTGCAGAGGAGATGACCGCTCAGGACAAGGAGATCCTTAGCCCCTCCACATCCCTCTGCCAATACTCTCCCCAGCTTGCACCTTTCACACTGCTCTACCAAGAACATCTAACCCCAATCACAGCCACAGAAGACTTGAGCAGACAGTTGGAAGGTCTTTGGGAAGGGCTCAAGACAGGGAGCGAAACTGATGGGAGTCCTTCAACCAAGTTTAAGTTTAGTCACTGTGAATGCAGTTAACTGCACGTCTGAACCCATGTGGTAAGGGAGCAGACTTCTCCTGCCTGGGGCATGAGTAAATTCAAAGACACAACCTCTGCAAAATCTCTTGCACAGACTCTTGAGAAAATCCTCTTTGCCTAGCCCTGGTGCCCTGACCCAGCAGAGCTGTGTGATCAGATGTCAGGCCCCTTCAGGAGTGTTATCTTTACTTTCCAATGGATGCAAGTAGGTCTTGGCCATGTTTAATCACCATGCCAGGAATAAATAGGGAAGTTTACACCTCCTTCCTTTCTCAGAGTCTCTAGCACCAGGACAAGAGGCAACAGACAGAAATTGATGCACAGAAGTCCCACCTGAATATGAGGAAGAATTTTTTACTGTGTGGGTGACCATGCACTGGAACTGTTTGCCCAGAGAGGGTGTGGAGCCTCCCTCACTGGAGATATTCCAGAACCATCTGGACATAATCCTGTGCCATGTGCTCTAGGATAGCCCTACTTGAGCAGGGAGGTTGAATCAGATGACCTACTGTGGCCCTTTCCAACCGAACCCATTCTGCAATTCTGTGACTCATTTACCTTATACAGCGTGTTTCGAATTATTTCGATATTCATTTCATCCAGGTCCTGTTCAGATATGCAGTCTTGGAAGAAAGCAGCTGAAACAGAGCCAGAGACAGAATTAGCATTGCCCTAACCAGAGCCACGCTCAGCACTTTCCAGGCTCCTCAACAATACCAGGCAGAAGCACACCCTGTGTTGAGCTTGTCCCTCCTAGGCTTGGCTCTTATGTTCAGCAGCCAAATTGTCATGACTCAAAACCTCAGGCTCCACCATGGTTCCTTAGGCCATAATAATTTTTGGGGTTCTCATATGAAAATCTTTCTTCACCCCTTAGTCCTATGGTTTTGTTAACAGCCTATTCCCAGCAGAAATTCTCAGCTCTAGCCCCCAGTATCAGTGATAGAGAAGCCTGTATTTAAAAATAAGCAGTTCCCAAACTGTTCCCAGATGCAGGCACTTGGAGGTGACAAGGCAGTTTTGAACTGCCTGCTACAGCATTGCAGGAGTGCTTAAGCACCTGTGAGACAGCAGCTAGTGAAACACAAGGAGCTGATGCTTCTCCCTCCTTCTACAAAATCTTAGTGGGGATTAAGAAGGTATGATGATGCCATAGCTTGTATAGCTCAAGACACTGGTCATGGCTGGAGTCAGGAGTTGTTTCTCCTGGTCAAGTCTATCAGTCTCATTTTCCACTTCTTCCAGGGGCTTTTATTTCCCTAGCTGAAAGTTAGTAACAGGAGACAGAATAAATTAGTAGGACTTGGTAAGATGCTCAGCCCTACATACTTTGCCAGAGTACCCCTGGCAGGGAGTTGGAGAAGTTGTTGCCACCTAAAGAACACAGATTTCAGATCAAACAGGTGCTGCAAGCTGCAGATACAGATGAGTCTTGTACATCTACAGTGTAAATGCAAACGAGTAGTACAATAAAACCCATTGACAGGACTTCCTGACTTCAACTCTCACTCAGTAACCAACTTTGCTGAATTTGCTACAAAGAGAAATCCGATCTGTCTCAGCTTACACAGTGCAGCTGTGGGTAACAGACACCACAGCCATGCTGAGAACTGACCAGTGCTCTGCTCTGTGCAACAAACCAGCTGCAATGCAGGCTCACACCTCTGGCCTGCACCACTTTTATAGCATGAGCTGCCTGGAAGGACAGCAGTCACAGTGTGGGTCTGGAGGGTCCTGAAGAGAGGTTAACCTCTGCAGAAGTTTCTTTGCAGCACCAGAGCACAATGCCACGTGTCCAGGGGAACGCTGCTCCTGATGGCTGGCAAAAATGCAAACAGAGTGTGCCAGGACTGGTTTTTACTGCAGGATGTGCTGGCCAGCCTGGATAGCTAAGCAGTGGCTACTTCAGAGTAGTTGAGGAATGAGTACACAGCTATTTCAGTTCTTGGCCCTCCAATATCCCAAATTAGGCTTACAGCCCTGTTAACCTATGAAAGCCATTTGGGGTTAGGCATTCCCACCAAGCCACGTAGATACTCAAGTCCTTTTAGTAGATAGAGCTGCTGTTTCTTTGCGTGTGGTCACTGGAAAGAGTGCAAGTTAAACAACTGAAGCCTGCATGCCTGCTTGTTTAGGCAACACAGCTACTCCCCATGTTCCCCTGCTGAAGAAATGCCACACTGGTTGGTACACAGCCCCAAGGGCATGGCCAGGGCAAAGGTCTGGAGAAGCTAGCCCAGGCAGGGCTGAAGCAGGCAAAACCAACTCATGTACAAGTACATGAAAGCAAGAGGCAAAGACCTTCAATTGCCAGCCATGTTGTCCAGAAGCACATCAACACTGACACAAGGCATTTTCACTCCATATTCTGCTGGAAGCTTTAAGGTCTCTGAGAGATAATATCTCTGAAATATTCTGTTCTATCTTCTTGCCAAAATGGGAAGATTCCCACTTACTTGTGAGGAGGATTTTCTTCCTACACATCATCCCTACAGTGGGCTCAACTCAACTGCATGCAGAGCCTCAGTTCTCCTGCTCCATTGTTGCCCTCCCTTGCAACCCAGATCTCCTGAGGCAAGTTCTCCCTTCTTTACTGGGCACAAGTCATTTTTCCATGACGACTACTTCATTTGCCCCATTATTACATAGAGCATTTACAAAAGCACTTTCAGTTCCAAAGCCAACTATTTCTATCAAAGACAGTATGATGACTTAGAGTGTTTTCTTCTTTCTAGCAACCCCAAAAGAATGACTAATCACTGACTCAGGCATCTCTCATTACGTTTTTGCCCACAGATGCTAAACTAGAAAGTCACCTGTGACTACCTCCCCTACTACTGCAAAGACTTCCATATTTTCTCCAGAACCACTTCCTACACCTTTTATCTTTAAAGAACAGATCTGTCTGACTAGCTCTTCATAAGACACTTGGTTTTAGCATTATGTGCCTCCTGAAGAAGCCTGTAGCGCTAAGACAATATACCTCAGTCCAGGATGTTGCTATACAATGAGTTTTAAAAGGCTTTTGGAGATTTCTTTGTTTTGCTGAGGTTGTTTGGGTTTGTTTTTTGTTTATATAAAGGGCTTTTATTTAACTAGTGCTAATTTTAGTAGTCTCACAACAAGACCGGGCATGTGCAGATCTCTGTAATTATCTATAAAAACTGCATACAAGAAATTACCCAATGGTCCAACTAAAAGTGCTAAAAATCAAGTGATTCATTCTAGCAGAAGATCCAATAGCCCTTCACTAAGGAGACTCAAGGCCTGGCTCACAAAAACCAAATTGTCCAGCACTCTGCCCTACCACTGTGATGGCCTGGGCACTGATTGAAGGGTACAGAGAGGTAGCTTTTCCAGAGGAAAAGATGGCATAGGACAGACATAAACCTGAACTCAAGCCCAGCCACCACAGGCAGTACAGCTGTGCATTATCCACCGCTTTGTCTTCCTGGTGCACAACTTAGGCTTAGCTGGAGATAGTTAGACTGGGGGAGAAAGGGACATCTGTTCCATCACAGACAGCTGAGAGGTATTTTGAACAGCTCCACTCACCCAGGGGAGTGTCCACCAAGATTGCATTGTAGAGCTCTGCAGGTGTCTGAGCAATGTTCACAGCTTCCATCTGCTCGAAACTTCCCAGAGGATGGCATTTGGGCACCAGTTCGGAGATGGAACGCTGGTGCAGAGTCCCAGTGATCAGCAGAATGACATTGTCAATCATGTAGCTGTACCTGGAGGAATGAAGGAGGAAGACTGAAACAATATATACAGTATGAAACCCAGCAACAGGCACACATCATCTCCTCGTGAACATCTCCAGAAAGATGCATGCTTCCCACAAAGAAGTACTAAGGCACCTCCTTAGCATCTGTTTATCATGCCACCCTAGGAAAAGGCAGTCAGGCATAATCCCAGGCTGTGATTTATGCCACAGCTGAACCACACCATCTGGGTACCACCTACCACTGAAGAGCATTAGACTGGAACTGACTTCTGGAGGTCTCTGGCCCCATACCCTGCTCCGAGCATGGCCAGCTCTAACTGCTCAGGCAAAAAGATTTTTGAATGTTCATATGAACTTTGAATTACTTGCAAGGATGTGTATCTCACAACCTCCCTGGGGCTCTGCTTCAGCATCCAACCACACTCACAATGAAAAGGCTTTTCCTAATGTTCCCCCATGGTCATTTGTCTACTGTCTCTCATTCTAACCCCACACACCTCCAAGAGGAGCTTGGCTCCAGTTTCAGTGCCAGCAACACTGCTCCATCTTGCCAAGTGAAAGGAGGAAGGGTCACATTTCTGCCGCCTCACTCCATTCCAAAAACAACAGGACTGGCAGCTTTGGCACAACCTTCACTCACACCCTCAAGAAACTACACATAAGGTTTTTCACACCTCTACACCAAAAGCTACAAACTTCTTCGCATTAGCCCAAGTTATAACGCCCCAAACCAAGTTCTCCACTTATGTTGTTCAGGATTAGCAGATTCAGTCTTTGGCACTGCAGCAATGGGACATTCAATCTGGAATCAGTACCTGGCATAAGTTCCACCAACACAAGCCCTTTGTAGCCCTCCTCTCCAATATGTCCATTTTTCTCCTGCACTGAGGAGCTCAGAACTGGGCACAGCATGCCAGGTGAGGCCTCCCCTGAGCAGAGGAGAAAGAACACCTCCCAGTACTCCCAGTCCAGCCAGAGAAGAGAGACACAGCTGGCCTGTAGACTGGGTACACATGAAATGCTGGTAGCCTTCCCGAAGTAGAAGGTCCAAACAAGGGATCAAGGCATCACATAAATACCAAGTGTCCCCAGCAAGAACAGCAGTGATACTCTAGGCATCTTCACCACCAGCTAAGCCACAAGCCAACCAAGCTGAGAACCTGAAAAACATCAAGTGAGATGAGGGGGTTTTTTAGTCAGCAGAAGTTGCCTTTGCACATATCCCTCAGTAGCACAGGGAAGAGGCACAGATGCTGAAGAGCAGGTTATGTGGCATTTTACACTCCTAGAACTCTGAAAAGTTAGATGATGGAAAAGACCTGAAGAAGCTCCTTGGCAGGAGATGCTTCAAAACAAATGAGATCAGGCCTGAACTAGAATGGCAGAAGGAGCTATGCACATCTGGAGTTGAAGCTCTGCTGAGAGTCAGGCTTTCCACAAGTACTTGAATACTGAAGAAAGGGAACTTAAGGCCAACATCCTGGGACCGAGGTGAAGACAGGCATGGCAAGGTTCTGGTGATATTTACCAGACATACACTGGGATGCTGCTGGTCCTTGCATTTCCAAGCTAACAAAAAGCACAGTGCAGACCTGCTTCCCTTTAACCACATCAAAGGCAGGTAAACAGAGCCAGTTAAAGGCAGATTTTGCTAGTTTTTATTAGATGGGCTTATTGCCTCTCAAATATGCTCAAAGGGCACGTCCATGAAAACATCAAATCCACACCTTAGTTCCTCAAAGAGGTGCTGCTTTTTTCTCTCCACACTGCAAGGCTGAGTAATCCACCTCCTGGCCCTGTGATTTTTGCAGAGCACCCTTCTGTTTTCACAGCCTACCTTTCCTGTTTCAATCTAGAACCAGGGCAATCAGCACAAGCTTCACGTACCAGGAAACCTCCTTTTGCCCTTTAATCTACAAGGTCATTATCTTCCCTCCTGTTTGTGCAGCTCTCACCATGGAGATGACTGCAATCTCCAGGACAGCAAGAAGGGCCTGTTTATGAGAACTGAGGTAAGTCCCTTGCAGTGAGCAGCTGGTTCCTGGTAAATAAAAGCATCTGCACCCTAACACAGATGCTTCTCCATGAGGTGCATCAGAACAAGGATACAGAAGATCATTTCCAGCTCCACCATCTGTAAGTTTCCTTAGTGCAACACAGTAGCTTTAAGGAAAGACCATAGGCACCTCTCTCAACAAAGCAAGGCAACAATACACAACCAGACCAAAATAGTTATTTTAACTCAGTCTACAGTGAAGGAATAGGTAAGGAAATACAGTCATGTATGCCAGCACACCTCCTTCCTATCCCCACTTTACTACAGATACCATTCTCCACAAGATATTTGCAAGGAGCCTGGCCAATGTCAACTTCACAAAAAAGAAACTGAGGAGAAGTGTCTGGAGCCCTACTGCTCTCAGGTCTTCAGAGCAGCTTACTGGAGTCCCACCAAGCTCATTCATGCCTTCCCAGTCTAGCTCAGCACAAAAGCCACAGCCAGGTTTCAGGAGAGCTGCCAAAATCTGACTCTCTTCACACATGGAAGCTCCTGCTTTCAGACTGATGGTCTCAGGAAAGACAATCCAGCTGGCTTCCAGTGCCAGACAGCAAAGCATGGTCCTCCTTGTTTAATTTATACCCCTTAACTTGACTGTTTCCTCATCCTTCAGGGAGGTCTGGGAAATGCACGGTCTATAGCTCAAATGCCAAGGAAGCACCAACTGTTTTAAAGATTACTTCACCTCTTTAAATCTTGCTGTCAAAGGATTCATCCCTGCAGAAGAGTTAATATGTGTGAGACAGAAGGGGAATTCTCATTCAAATTTCCCTCCTGACAGCACGTCAAAGCTTCACAATAACAAGGCAAATACAGCAGGACAAAGGTCTTCTTGTACCTGTTAAGGCCAGGCAGACACCAGCAGCACTACCTAATCCTTCACAATAGTTCCATTTACTTCAAGCAAGGCCAGACCATCCTCATTCACATTCAGTCCCTACTTCATCCCAATAAAACCAGTCACAGCTTAGCCACTCATGGCTACAGGACAAGTCTTCCAGTGCCAGGGCAGCTGGAAAAGCCTCTTCTCATCTGTGGAAGGGGCAACAGTCACATTGCTGTGTCAGGTTTCAACAAGAACCTATCTGCCTCCATCAGCAAAGCTGTCCCAAGACCACAGCAGAGGTCCTGGCTATGCTGGCATTTCCTCCCAGGCCCAAAGAAATAGATTAAGTACAGCAGCAGCAGTGTTTCTAAGAACCTCCAACTACTTGTGTAATAGAGCAACTTTTGTTGTCATCTTCCTCATCTCCTGTGAAGTTCTGACCAGCTTCAAATGTTTCAGCTTTCATGGTTACAAGGGCCTCAGACTCCTCCAAGAACGTTTTAACCTTCACTAGCTCTCAGTGCAGCTAATAAGAGGACCACGTTCTGGGACACATAATAGACAGAAGAAGTTTGTCACTTGCAACACCATGAAGCCTTACTTAGCCCACTTGGATGGCCTCTTCATAGCAAAACTCTCTTGCACACAAACGCTCCTGTTTTGAGCTGCTTTCTGCTCACCCAGGGACATGGGCACAAAACCAGCCGGAGTTTGACATGCACAGTTACACCAAGCATAACTCTTCCTGTCACCCACTGAACAGAGGTGTCGTATATTCCAGAAATTCACATTCACAGAAATACAATTTTAGTCAATACTGACAAGTGTCAGTAACATCTCACAGGAGAGTATAATTTCTTATTAAGGGACCGAAAAGAGTCAGCAAACATAGAAATATCCTCAGCATCATCCACAACAGGGCAGAGACAATGTTTTACAGCTTCCTGAAGTCTGAGTCAACTGGAGCCACTATCTTTGCTCCTCCAGCAACTCCCACTGCAGAACAATATGCATTAGGTGACACTCTGATAACAAGAACAAAGTCAGGCTAGAATATGCCTAAAGAAGCCAAGAGGGGCACGGGTGGGAGAAACCCTCCTTCCAGCAGCAGCAGGCCAGAGTTCATTCTCACTGCTGGTTTTGGGAGGTGTGGTCTCAGACACAGCAGAGAACCCTCATAGAGAAGAGGGGAGAGCCAGCCCCCAGAAGCTAAATCCTGACATAGTCACCCATGGGTAGCTATGGAACAGAATCAAGCAGGAGTAGAGCACAAGTGCAAAAGCCATGCACAAGTACTTTGACAATGTATGTTTCCTCCTTCTGGCATTACTTAAGCACAGACACTGATAAATGAGATATGCAAGAAAGACTGCAGTGGCCCACTGAATATTTGGAAAGGCTGTTTTAGCAGGGGAGCACATGAAATGCACGAACACTCATCACATGGGGCATTTACAACTTGGCCTCAAGGCACTCAGGCACAGCCTTGCAAGGCAGTGACCCCAAAACAGTTACAGCTTCTCCCTCCTCCACTTACTAATCTAATCTAATCATAAAGAGTTATTGTCCTACAGCAGATAGGTTGGTCTTTTATTGCTCTCTGTTCCAGGATACTAAAAAAACCGTTAACAATACTGCAAGTAGTCACAAAGCATGACTAATGATGGAATATTGCATGACCTGAGATTCTCAGGGATCCTCCAAAAGTAGAGCCAAAACTGTAGCTCAAACAGCTGCTCTGCAAGGGATCATGAGGACAGCCCTCCATGTCACAGCCAACAGACAGCAGTAGGCCAATGCAGAGGTGCATAGCAGGGGTTTTGTTGGGATGGGTTAAGATATTGCCTTGCTCAGGCAGCTTTAATGCTTTCCAAAACCAGCATTAGACGTTAACTCAGACTACCGTGAGCAAGGCCAAAGTTCCTATGTGACTACATTGGGCAGTTACTCAGATTACTATAGAAGCATGAATTTATTTTGGGATGAAAAAGGGAAATTTCCAGTGGGATCAGAGCAGTGCTCTGAACTCGGCATGAATTCTAGAGACAGCTTTAAAAGACAATGAAGTTGTTTTGACTATAGTCACTTTAGCTTCTAGTGCTTCCCTCTTGCACCTCATTCAGTTCACATACCCAGGGGGTGTTGGGAGAAGAAACTTAGAGAAAAAGTTTCAGGCTGGTTGTACTGCTGTTTCCTTGGGTTTGTGCATAAATACACAGATCCATCTATATCCCACTGGATACTGTGCTGGTACACAGAGCCACTTGTCACACCTCTCTCAAGCTCCAAATGTTAAGCAGCCACGGGGGAAAGCAACACACAGACTTCAAAGCCCAAAAGAGCAGTGGCTGACACTAAGAATAGTGCCAACAGCTGAGATGTTTGTATCTGCGGGGTCGGCTTAAGATCATTAGTAAATAACTGCACAGATGTCCTGATCTGGAAAGGAGAGGAATGTTGCACATCAGGAAGATCTCAGTGCCTCACTGAGACTTGTTTGAGTAATAGACAATGGATGTGAACAGAGTCAAATCCTTTAATCAGTTTTTCAGCTCGTATTAGAACAGGTCAGCAGCAGTTCTACCTCTCATCTGCAGGTGAAGCTCAGACAGTCCAGGGAACAGCAAGAGCAGATGCAGTGTGTGATGATCTCTGCTCAAAGTGTCCTTGCTGGTCTCTTCCTATCTTTGCACACTTAGAATCCTTCCTAGAGTCACACCAATACAAACCATACCTAAGTGCTACATTCGTGAACCTGCCAAAGCGAAAGCTGAGAATTTCATGGCTGCCACCACAAACCAAGGGCAGCCAGCCAGGAAGTGGGTGCTCTGCTAAACTTAGATCAACAAGACCATTTGAGAGCAAAGAGCTATAACTTCACAGTACTACAGAGGCTGTGGCAGCCTTTCAAAACCAAGTATCCAGGAATGTTCTCAGCATTAATCTATATTTAGCTGTATCTCCACATGATTTTTACCATCCTCTAGTTTAGGTCTCTTGGGATACTGACCTCAGTTTTCCACTGGTATCATCTGTTAACTTACATGCAGTGATACAGTGTTAGCTGCATTAGAGACTAACGAGAAAAAAGCTACAAGAAGTACTTTTAATTTTAAGGCTTTATTAATTTGATCAGTGTTCCTGATCTGTAAAAACCCCTTGGAACATCAGGGAATGTTTTGAGCACCTTGCAGCCTGGTGCAAGAATCTCTGGTTACCTAAACTTGATGCCTCAAAGTTTGAGAAACACAAGGCTGATATGCAAAGGTGAGCCCTGGCACTCTGCGCCATGTTGAACAGACCTGAGCCCTAATTAAATTTAAAATATTGACCAAAACCATGTAATCATGCTGCTTTCACAGGGACCAGCTGCAGAAGTCAAACTTGCATAAAGTTTTTCTTATCTTACCAGTAAATTACAAACCCCAAAACATTTCATGGATATAAAATTAGAGGAAAGGCTGCACTGTTCACATTATGCCCCAAACTGCCTCTAGGAGCTAAGAAACCTGAGTGAGTTTAGAGGCCTAAGAGCCTTTACCTGCTTCTCAGTGAATGTGGGGTCTGGACCCAGCCAATGTGCAGAACGTCTCTGTGCATGCAGACCTGCTGCCAGCAGAAGACAAGAAAATTCATCATCCCACTTGACATGCAGTAAACCATAGGAGGTAGACACAAGATTTAGCTCAGCCTGTAAATATTGTGGTACTTATTCAAAGCTCTACACGAGTGTTTGCTAGACTTCAAACTAGCTTACAGAATGGACCTGGGAGAGGGGACTAGGACCCAAGATGGTGCCAGGAAGCCATCAGAAGCAGTGCCCTTGGCCTCCAGACCTTCTCTGGGCTGAACTTGTCAGTCTAGAGTATTGGGTGAAGCAAATCAATGGAAAGGTAAAAGGAAAACAAAAGCTGCTAAGGTCAAGCATGAAAGATCTTGGGAATGGTTTCAGTCAAGGAGTGAAGCATGTTACATGTAAACAGAATTGCTTAGTGAGTGCACACTCAGCTGAAGGCATTGCACATGAGTTTTCTTCTAGAAAAGCGCAGTCACATAAATTGATTTGAGCAACATTGATAACCTCCTAATACACACTTCCTTCCCTTGTTTTATGCCTCTAACAGACATTCTGTTCAGCCTGTTGAGGAAAAGACTGCAAGAAGGAGCATGGGGGAAGTACAAGGACTGTTCCTGCAAACTGCAGACTCACCAGAGAAATTCAGCTTTAAACAAAGCCCAAGAAAATACAGAAGTCCACACACTGCCTGTGGATGACACTGTATGAGCTTGGACAGGGATGATATCCAGGGGCAATAAATTCTCACCTAATCACCCAGAACCTGCATGCTAGAGCCCCTTCTCAGACTCTGCAGAGTTTCACTGAAGACTTCCCTAAGTGACACACGGGCTGACATCTGGAGCTCATCACTCGCTTTTTGCTGCATCTTTACTGCCACCAGTAGCATTTTGTTAGCTTTTCTGATCACTACCACAGCTCACTGTTTGCCATGCACTGTGCTAACACACTGTTAAGAACAGTGCTGCCCCATAGCAGAACAGTTAGATTGTTCCCATTCAAATCGACTGGCCAAATGAAATGTTTTTCNAAAAAAAGCAGCCTTTTAATGTAATATACAGTGAAACACACCCTTCAAAGATTCCCTTTGTAATGAGGGCACCTGCAGTCACACCATGACTCCCACAGTCACCACCATGCAATCCAGTCCATCATCACAGACATTGGTTCTGGGAAACCAGTATGAGATCAGCATCCTTTGGGAACGCAGGTGAGCAGATGCAGCTCTGGTGCCACCATCCAGAGAACACAAGTCTCTGATCATTTCCAGACCATTAGCTACAGGCCCTCTAATTTTGAACATTGCATAATCCCTCCAAGAACTTGGCTTATCAGTTCAACTTTGCACTCCCTGCAAACACGGAAGCTGTTTGTCAGAAACCCATGCTGCTTTGCCAAAACAATCTCTGCCAGAAAAGGCTCTTAAACCTTTTATTGCAGAATCCCCAGCCACTACAGTAATTTTTGCTTCCTAACCCTACTGCCACCAAGGAACCTGACTGAAACAGTATAGTTTAATTTTAAATGCAGCAGTATTAGGAAAGATCCTTCAGACTGTTGGACTTGCCACAATGAACTACACCTAATGTAAAGCATTTGAAGGGTTTTTTCCTTCTGTAGGAAAGGATTTCAAAAGGATGCAGTCATATTTCGTAACCTCTGCAGTTATGCCAGGATGCACACTCCAGCACCTTTAGAATGAAGACAGGCAACTTCCTACTCCAGAGAAGATTAGTGCTCTTCAGCTTAAGGAGTAATTGAAAAATTTGGCTCCAGAAAAACCACTGCTGCAAAATTAAAATTGAATTTGAAGTTGTGCAGCAGAAACTAGATCTATCCAGTGCAGGGGAGAGGCACAGCAGGACTAGGTCAGGGAGAAGGTAACAGAGGGAAGTGTCAGTTAAGAAAAGGCACGCACAAGGGGAAAAGGTACATGCAGCCTCATCAAAAACACATCTTGTGACCACAAAAACATACTGAAAGCCAAGTTCCCAGCTGCATCCTCAGGGCAAAAAAAGAACCTGGTTCCCAGCCCTTGCAGGCTGGTAAGATAAAAGATGACCTAGTCTGTCCTCTAATGACAGGCTTGATCACAGATTTGGAAGATGTATTTAGACCCAGCTTGCTCCTAGCCCTCACTCCCACGGCACACTCAGTGTCCACAGTTGCCAGCAGCTCCCCCACTGAAGACAAGACCAAACCCTTCTCTGCCCATTAGTTTGCTGTGAGGGTTCAAGGGGCCCAACAGCTGCCAGGGCCTTGACACTGGTCTGCTGCAAAGCCAGACTTCCCAGAGCAGGGAAGAGACTGTGCCGAAGAAACGGGGAGGGGAAAAAAACCAAAACAAACCCCAAACAAAAAACCCCCACACAACAAAAACCAAATAAACCAACCCAAAAAACCCACTAAACCCTTTTCCCTGCCACTGGAAAAATACTAAAGCTGACAATCTGTTCAGGTTACAGCAGGCTGGAGTCAGGATTCTTTATCATAATGTTGCTCCTATCTAAACCATATACAGGAACACTGGAAAGAAGGAGAGACAGGCCATGGCACCGTGTCAGGCTAACACAAAGAACAAAGCCTGTACAGAAAGGCAATGCAGCACATCACTAAGAAGAACCTAAAACCCACTTCCATCCCACAAGTCAACATGTGCTTGTTGAATTCAGGAAGTGGCTTTTGCTGTTTCAAGAACACTTAATACCTGTTTGTTGCTGCCCTACAGAACATCACTGCATTCCCTCAGCCAAACAGTCCATTGTTTGTGTAGGAGCAGAGATGTTAACAGACAATTTGTGCCTATCACTTAGAACCTACTACGGTTGACTGAAAGACACGGGGAAGGACCAGCAGACTTCCAGCAAGGAGCTGCGTGGCAAGATGCAGAGCTAGCAGGTGTGTTATGGAGACTGCAGCAGGCTCAGCAAGTCGAGCTTTCTGCTCGCAGTGGCAGAGGCTGCCAGCTACAGCCACCACTTGAAAAAACAAATTGAGGAAGTTGGCTGATTTCCCTTATTTTGGTACTAAGAACACAACACTTGCCACAGAAGAGTTCCTGGAGAGAACCAGAGCCAGGAAAGAGTCAGTGTGGTGCCAGGAGAGGAGCACAACAGGACAAAAAAATCAATGTCAGCAAGTGACTTGGGGAACAAAGACCTTACTTTGGGGTTGCTGCCTAGCCGCGTTCTGGGGTTAGTTCTGTTCTCGTGCTTTTAAACACTGTCCTTTCTCCTATTCTCAGGATAGTGGTTAACTCCTGCCCACCTCCCCAGGTGACCATCCTCACCCATGCTCGCTGTGCACCTGGGGACAGGAAGCACGGGACTGGAGTGCCACCTTCCGGCAAGCAACCGGCAGCGCGGCCTCCCCGCCCTGAGCCGGGCACAGAACACACACCCTCTGCTCCAGAGCCTCTGCACTGCCCCTGTTGCTGCTTCTCCTTTCCCTGGCCTCACTTATTGCAAAGGCTGCTTCAAAGAGGCAGGTGAAATGACATGGTATCATTCCACCTGGGACAAACGGCATGGCTCCTGGCAGGTTGGTGCTGGGGCCAGAGGAGACAAGGGCTACAGCTGCTCCTGCAATCAGACATTTCCCCGAGTCTCAGCAATGTGTCCTGGGTCAGATCAGAGCATCCTCGAAAAACAAGCACAACAGTCATCCGATGATCCACTCAAAACCACTTCAAAGGTTCAGCAGGACATTCAGGAAGGAGAAAGCTTGACTGTTTTTCAAGTGCTTGATCCACGTCCTAGCATCAGCCATGCACAGCATGGCCACTATCAATGAGTGTTAAGAGGCCCCAAAGTGCCCATCTTACATGAGGTTATCCAGGAGTCTTAAGAAGGCCAAAAAGGTAAGTACATAAAAAGACATCCAAGCAGCAATGAGTTTCAAAGCTGAACTGGACATGCTACAAAACATTTCCTTCCAATTTGAGCCAGACACACCTCCTACAATCCCACTCAATGTTAAAAATCTCTGTTTACAACTCAAAAGAGGTCTCGGTGAACTCAAGCTTTCCTCCTGCAGAAGCCAGCCCTGCTCAAACTTTCCACATTTTTCTACTCTTTTTTATTTCACTTCAGCCTGTATACTATTAGCACACAGATACATCCAGTTGAGTACAATTTCTTCTTCTGGCCACCTGGTGCCTCAATTGCCTTGAGCTGTCTACCAGGAGCAGTCTTTATCATTTCCTGCTCAAGTCTCATTAACTACCCTGAAAGAATGGAGTGGGAAATAGTCATGTTCAAAAGGCAAAGATAAATCACTCCTTATCTGTGTGTGCACCCAGAATGAAAAATCAAGAGGCAAAGGCTTGTCCCAGTGTCCTCCAGGCAGGCAGGATGACACAGTACCTCTGGGTGCACAAGCACAAAATCCCCAGCACTGCCAACATCCTTTGGCTGAACATTTTTACACTGCTGCCTCCATACACGCCGGAGCTAGATGAAAACCACTGGCACAAGTATGTGCTGCCAGCTCCAAAGAGAGCTGTTCTCCACTCCAACTATTTGGGACACACATGGGAAGTTTTACACTGTCAGCAAACAAAATCTCTGGAATTTCTGTCCCCTGCTCCAAACCAAGACCTACAACAACTCAAGGGACAGTTTCAGGGAACACAGTCTGAAAGGCAGCCTAAGAAGTCACAGCCTAAGAAGCCTCTTTTCTGCTAGACCTGTCACCAAAATACTAGGTTTATCAAGAGAACATACTAAGACTCACTGGGCAAAAGCAGCACCATCTCCAAACTCCTTGTGGTTCACTGTATCTTGTTTTAACCTGTCTGAAGAGTCATTAGAAGTTATTAGAGTTTCTAATACCCTGATAGTGACTCCCACCTTGGACCAGTCAAAGCTGGTAACACCTTCTCTACTTCAACATTACTCCACCAGTGTGATGAGTGCAGACCCAGAGGAGACCCCTCCATCAGTGGTGCAGCAGAACCACAACAAAACCCAACTGAACACTTGATCTCCTTGCACAAAAAACTCTATTAGAGAGTGCAGACATTCCATATGGAAAAACAACTTTCTCCTGCTTCACCTTTTTTTTGCCTTCCTCTAGGAAGCACTGCAGACAATGGCATTAAAGCAAATCTTGTGGGTAAAAAAGGAAAAGAAGAGATAAGAGTGAAGACAACTTGAGGAAGGAACATTTTGTGCTGAACAGAAACAATATATTCAAAAAGAGATTATGCAGTAGCAAGAGACAGAGGTATCTGCACAGAATCATGTTTTGCTGTAGAGAACTCATCAAAATCAGAATGACAGAACCAGAACAAGATCAAAGTTAAATCAAGTTGAGGGCAGAACACCAGTTTTAAAAAGTGATTCCAACAGCTGCTAAGAACCAGCATTTCTGATTACACAAGATGTCTAAGGTCTTCTGCAAAACACAAGGTGGATGTAGACACTGGATAAAGATCAACAGGACTGAAGTTAAGAGGAACTGGATTTCCATGGCCATCTATAGCCTTCCTACCAAGTCAGACAGTGTGTAACCAAGGCAGATGTGGTCTGAGACCATTCAGCTCATGTTTGCCACACATTGGTTTTTAAAGTGAGACTCTTAGGCAACAGCAAAGTTTTAAAGTCTGCAAGATACTGCTGTGCTGCCCAAACTATTGCCTTTACACAGATATGACAGAAGCATTAGTGATTACTATGATAATTCTATGGAGATGTTTTCATAAACCTGTAACACAGCAAAGGAAAAGCAACAGTGGAGGACCACTCACCTAATATTGCCAAGCTCAAACAGCACTGATGTCTTGACAAAAGATTCAAGATGGGCAAAGAGGCATTTTAAGAGTTAACTTAAGTTTGAGAGAATAGAAGAGATTGCTCCATACAGCTAAGATGATGAACTAGAAATTGCTTCATCCGTTGGAAACACTGCTGCAAAATGGGAGCTTAATAATGTTTTGCTCCATGTTTGGGTCCAAACATGAAAACTCTACAGAAATTTTACTGACAAGCTTATAAGTAAAAACTATTTCTTAGAAAACAGGAAAAGCTTAGGAGACAGCTTTAACACACTGACACAGAAAATAATAGATATGAGCCACTGGGTTAGAAAGTGAGATAGCAGTAGCACCCAGACACAGAAAGGAGTGAACACAAAGGCACGTGGCAGAAAGACAGGTGTTTACTCAATATTTGCAAATGCAGGAGATGCCACAGATAGATGAAAACCTAAATTTTTTCCATTAACCACAAAGATCTTTCTACATCAGCCTGCATCATTCAAAAACTTGTAGCTGGCAAGCAGGATAACAGACAACTGCCAAAAATGCTAATTAATATCACAGGCTCACTGTACCAGAGGTGATACATTAACTATCCCATTTGAGAATAGAGTACGATCACCTTCTCAGAAATGCAAGTTAAAGTCACATTCTACCAAACCAGAAACTCACTTTTGTCCATGAGGCATCTCCTTGGTAGTTAGAGGAGACCACTGGCTGTGTAGTTTGCAAGCTAAACTACAGCTTACAAGAATATAGACTAAGGAAAGGAAAAAAGTCAGTTTTACTTCCATGTTTCAGATGCAAACTAGGACAACTAGAATCCCTCTGCCACTAACAATTCCATTTTGTTACTGAACAGAACAAGAGCAGCACACTGGGAAGCAGAGGGTTGTACAAAACCTCTGGGAGAAGATACCTCAAGACTGCTGGGCTATTTCAAGCTTTTCACATCAGCTGAACCTGCTGTGGAAGCCCCATGTGTTTCCACCAACTGACAGAGACGTGCTGAGGCTGCTGCAGCCCTGTGTTTCCCTTCTGCGCATTCCAGGTCCTGCCTTCCCCTAGTGCTGGCATTTGCTGGATCCCACTGAGCTGTCCAAGAAAAACAAACTAGTCAAAGGTTAACTCCAAAAGGGAAAAGTTGTTCAATTTCTGGCCAGCTCAACTCCCTGAACCAGTTTGTGATGGGGCCAGAGCCCTTGGGGTGGGACAGGAGAATCACATCAGCCCTGATGAAGGCTGGTCAACCTCAGTGGCTCAGAACTAGCAGACAACTCCTATAATGCACACGCATGGCATGCCTATGTTTTGCAGCAGGACCACAGTTTTAAAAAGCCAAGAACATTTAACACAAGAGACAAAGATAAATGGTACCCCTAAGAGACTGAATCAGTACTGCGATGGAAGGCAGCCAGGCAGCTGTACCAATGGAGCACATGCTCCCTGGGAACAGAAGCCTTTAATAACACCGTGATACGATGCTGCTGCTTTGAGACCTCCAGATACAATCACACCCGTTTCAGTCAAGAAGCTGCATAAAACACAGCAGCTGCAGGGCTGAGAGTAGAAAGCTGGTCTGAGAGCTCTCAAGTCTGGAAGAACACCAGCATTTCAAATGCTGTTCATGACCAGCTGGTACTCACGTGATGAAGTCCAGAAAACTTGCCAGGGGCTCATACGCGTGGTTCCTCATGTGACGGAACTCCACCACCATCTTCTCCTTCAGCTTGTCATCAATGACAGAGACAGTGAGCGGGGAGGCTTCATTGGCCAGGAAGTTCCCATAGTCTGTGCTCTGGAGGTGCAGTTTCAAGTCTGAAAAAGAGAGAAAAATTCCACTCTAGAGGGTTTTGGGCTGGGTTTGGGGTTTTTTTTTCAGCAAAGCCAAGAAAGCTGCTGCTCAGCACTTCTCTAGACACTCTCTTCTCTGAAAGATCACCTAGAAAAAACCCATGTATTAGGTCATACACTTATATTTGTTCTCAGTTTTATCATGGACAACCCAAATGCAGGAAAAGATCAGTGTTTCACCGTATCAGCCTTGTCTCATCTTAAAGACAAATCTGTGACACCATCTGTGTAACTGAGCATACACACTGGTGCCAGCTGTTCACTCTGCTAGGTTAAGGTGGAAGCTTACTGATTTTCTAGGAGGTACTTGCTAGAAATCCAGAGGAAAAAAAAACCAAAACAAGTAACTTAAGCATTCTGTCTAGCCAAAAGGGCTCTGGGTGCAGGCTCCTCTGAAAAAATCACAACCAAGAACCTAACTGCATGCACAGCAAGTCTCCCCAGATACTAGTGATGTGCCAACATTTGTAAAGCTTTCAAAGCCAAAAAGACAGAAACAGCAACTTAGAAATTATAAACCATCTTGGTCTTATATTATCAAAGCAGCCCAGCTAATTGTGCTGGTAAATAGAATTCAGGCATTAATAGGTAGAGAGGGGCTGGTGAAGATGAAGGCCATTTAAATCCATCTCACAGGGTAGGCAATCCCTGCCCAGGATGGAAGAACATGCTCAGAAGTCTTCCCTTTCTCCAGTTTCAAGCAGAGGAAACCTTTGTTTCCTCTGTTACCCCTGCTTGCAGGTCAGGTGCCCAACCAAGCTGCAGTCCTGGCCAACAAGCAACCACAACACGCTGAGTTCTGTCAAGATAAAAGCACTGTTTGAGCCAAAAGCATTTAAGCGTCTCTGTGGAAAAACTGAATCCAGAACTAAGGAACGTCATACAATCCTACTCCTCAAAGCTCTACTAGCTGCATTGGTACACAATGTTCATCTCCCTTCAGCTTCACCTCAGAGGGCCAGTTAGGCAAGCATCCTCCCAGGGATTCAAGACCTTTATGGGGTAAGGAGAGGAGCTGGAAGAGTTGAATCAAACCAGATGTGAACACACCATCCAGAGAAAACAAAAGAAGACAATTCTCCCTGGTTTTTCTGAAGCAGCAGTACTGAGGCTGCCTTTCACTTCCACTGAGCCATACAAGTCCTCAGCATTATGGCACAAGTATCCACAGCACTGAGGTCTGAGCAAGCACTCAGCCTGGTTTGAGGAGTTTGACCTTTTGACATTACACCCAGCCATGGGCACAAGCTGGAGAGCTCCTCCTCAGGCTCCAACCTGAGCTTGTACAGCATGATACTGTTCTCAGCCCAAGGGATCAGGGATCCAACAGCTTCCAAGCCAACTGACTCTTCTGGGTATTTCCAAGGAGCTCTAGCAAAGATGGTTTTGACCCAGCATTCCGTAGTTACAAAGATGTTCCCACTGCTCAGTATAAATAAAGGCCAGAGACTTAAATACCACTCAGTTTGTCATGTTTCTCAGTGGTTTACATGAGAGTTTTAGGGGCACTTGTAGAAAGGAGGGGATTCTGCTCCTCTAGTCAGTTCTGGTGAGACCCCATCAGCAGCGCTGCATCCACCTCTGGGGTCCTCAGCACAGGAAGGACATCGAACTGTTGGGAACAGGTCCAGAAGAGGCTACCAAGATAATTAGAGGGAGAGAGCATCTCTCCTATGAGGAAAGGCTGAAAGGATTAGAATTGTTCAGCCTAGAAAACAAAAGGCTCTAGGGAGACCTTACTGCAGCCTTTCAATACCTGAAGGGGCTATAGGAGAGCTGGAGAGGTACTTTTAACAAGGGCATGGAATGACAGGACAAGGGGTAACGGCTTCAAACTGAAAGAGACTAAGTTTAGATTGGATATTAGGAAGACATTCTTCCCTGGGACAGTGGTGAGGTGCTGGCACAGGTTGCCCAGAGAAGTTGTGGATGCCCCATCCCCAGAATTTTTCAAGGTCAGATTAGACAGCGTTTGGAGCAATCTGGTCTAGTGGAAGGTGTCCCTGCCCATGGAAGGAGGGTTGGAACAAGATGGTCTTTAAGGTCCCTTCCAACCTAAACCATTCAATAATTCTATGAATCCTGGATGTAGCAAAGAGAGTTCCTAATCTAACTACACACATCAAGGCTGAAGCAAAGCAGAGCTCTAACCTTAATCTCTGTTCCCCAGGGTAATCTGCAGCTGAACAGCTGTGGTTTGTTCTACCAAATCATGGTCAGCTTATGCTCACATTTGCAAGGGAGAAGATATTGCCTGTGTAACTCAGTCAAGTCTGCAGCACAAACCTTGCCACAGAGTCAAACACCAGATCATGCCAGAACTTAGAATGTCCCTCACCTCCACACAGCCTACACAGGATTATTGTTGATAGTAATCACTTCCTAAGGTCTTCAAAAAGCCCAGCTCACAGGCAGCACCCTGTGTGCAAAGGGTTCTGACCCATCTGCTCTGCAACTGCTTGATTTCTGAAAGTAAAGACAGATTGGAAATCTACCTGAACTACATCTTAATGAGTTTTTGTCCCACTTTTAAAGCTCTTAAATGATGAATTTTGGAGTCTGAGTGGAAAATAAGTTTCTGACAGATCAGGACTTCACTAGTTTGTTTTTAGCAGAAACTGGGGAAAACATGGAAGAAAACTGATCAATTAATATGTTCAATGAATATGAGAGAAAAGGTCCTGGTAAGAGTATTATACCCATAAGCTCGGATTGCAAGGGAAGGCACAGGGAACTGCAGTAGTTGCATTCATATACTTCCTACTTGCAGTGTGCAGAGCTCTAATGGAAGCTAAGTCTGCCCAAAAAGGCATGTGATGTTGTTTTGCAGCATACAGGACTTTGGAGAGGAAGCAGATATTGCATATCCTCCCAGATCTGCCTTCAGTAGGGAAGCTGCCAAAGCTTATTTCCTCAAGTCCAACACCATTGGTTTGTTTTGTTGTCATCACAACCTGAAACTCTGCTTTTGAGGTTGCAAGCAGCTGCTTTGCTATCATGTCACTTGATGCTACAGACTTGGTGACACAAAAAGAAGTTTGCTGTACTTCCAGGAAGTCAGAGCTTCACTGCATCTAGACCAGAGACACACAGGCTGCACATTGTTGCAGGCTCTCCAACAGCTCTGAGCAAGCTCCCATGAGCTGCTTGGCCGGAACATTTTGCCCTGCTCCATGAAGGGGTTGTGCCCCCAACTCCACAGCACAAGAGCCAGCACGTTATGTTGCAACTGGAATAAGGGCCATGTTTATGTAACACTTGGAATTCATTTTTACAAGGAAGGCCAGCCACAAACTGCAGAACTAAACTTTTCTGAATCTTTTACCATCCAAGCAGACAAAACAGAACATATTTTCCAAAAATTGGACCGGATTTATGAACCCTGACTCAGTGCATCCCACGGTGTATCAGTGCTTTACACTAGCCTGTCTTCCTCCAGCTGCTGGGCTAGTCACCAAGCTTCAGCCAAGAGGGCTTGGGAGTTTTTAATAGGACTATTCACATGTCAGGCTTCTCAGATGAGAGCAAATTAATCCCGTGGTTTCACAAATCTGCTGCCAGAAGAGCTGTCCCAGTAGCACGGTGACTAATAAATGGACGCACTGCTGAGCAAGCCCCAAGCTCTCCAAAAGCTCAGGTTCCCAACACAAGCTGAGACTGAGGCGGAGTTAGCCTCTGGCAGCAAGAGCAGCACCGTGGCAGGGGCAGCTGCCAGAGATCCCACACGCTGCATGTCGATAAGACACTGGCTGCAAGGCTTTTGCAGTGCCTCTTCCCCAGGTGCTGCTGAAAAGGAGGGAGACCTGCACCTAGAGCCCAGCCCCTCCTGGTGAGCTCCTCCGGATACCGACAAGCAACAGCACACAGCCTCAACCCAGTGACTGATTTTAAGAGATACATTTGCCTGTTCTGGCATTTTTCCAAGAGGTTCACACACTTTATGTAACAGACTGAGCCAGCATTTGGCAAGGGAGCACTTGAATGACCACAAAACTTTTGTTCTCTCTCCTCCCCCGCAAAACCTAGGAAATTAAGGCCAGGTCACTGCTCCCAGAAAGTTCCCTCGTGCGAGAATACAACCCTTTGTCAGAATGACAGTCTTTTTCAGCTGGGTAGGGTAGTGCTTGGGATTACCATGACATGTACTTACAGCCACCTCCTATTAACTCTCAGATCTGGCCCTCTGGTTTTCATGCAGCTGCCTATACGTGAGCCACAAACACAACCAGAGCTTAATCAACACACCGCTGTGCTAACACCTTGACATTTCAGATGACATCTTCACAAGAGACTTTATATCCACACTAATGCAACTATCCTCTCCTGCAAGTTTGCTTTGACATAACAAGGAACCAAGCCATTAGTCTGTCAGACATCTGTCAGTCAAAGCCTTTCCTGTAAGCCCTGCTCAGACAGAGTGATCCATAGCCCCATCAGCTCAGACTGCCAACCCTTCCTTCTTTCCTGCTGTAACTGCATTGCAGAGCTCTGAATCAAGTTAAGGGCTCAAACACTTCCAGGCAAGGACTGATCTGTCTTCTCACACACAGGCACAGAATCAGCTTCCACAACTTCTGAGCTGAACTGATATTTTCACAAAAATTATCTGCTGTAACCCTGACATCTTCCTCCAAAACACCTGGGGCCATCACCACCTATATAAAAAATTAAAATATCATTTGCCATCTCCCAGGCTGGAGGCAGTAAAGCAGCCGAGGGATTACACAGCAGTCTGCAGATGAGCTACATCGCCCACGTCTCCCTTCAGGAGACTGCAGTCATTACCATTTGCCTTGTTGCTGTTTGTTTGGTCTGTTTATAGCCACCTCAGACACTCCTGAAGCTGATTCTCTGAAATCTCATTCAAGAAGAACTCAGAGACCCTCTGTTCCCTGCAGAATTTAAGACCTTTCCTGTGGTTGCACACCACCAGTAGTGACGTGCTAGCTCTTCTTCTCTGTTGTCAGGCAGCAAATTCATCTGAGCCACAGTTAGACACAGAGAAGCATCATCTTTGGCTCTTTCCTCCATCAGTATCTCACCTCTGACTTTTCACCAGTTTGAGATGCCCTCAGCACCAAAAAGCAGCCTGTGTTTCTAGCCCATCCCTTCCTGGGACTGAACTCACTCCACTCAGAGCTTCAAACCCAGCACAGCCAGGTCCTGTTCCATGAGGAGCCCCTCAACTAGGCAGCCCCTTCCTAATCTGTCCAAAAGGCAAGGTAACCCCTTCTCATCTGCCTGCATCCCCAATAAGCTTTTTCCCCCCTCCAAAAGCAGACTGCTCTAAGTCACTCTGTAACCTCAGAGGCCCAGTGCAGGACATCAGCCCAGCACCTAGTGCAGGGGTTAAGGGAGAGGCAACAAATCACTGAGAAACTAAAGCAAACAGGGCAGAAAATAGTCTCATGCTGCAGGAGCTGACAGCTGAGGAAAAACAAGATGAAAGTATTGACCAGCTGCCGAGCAGCAATACCTGCCAGGAAACCCAGACACCATCATCATCTAACAAGGGGCAGGACCCAAACAAGGGCTGAAGCTGCACCAGTACTGAGAAGCTGACCTCAGCTGCTGCTTGAAGTTTAGCTAGGAGAAGCTATGAAGCAGGTCTCTGCCTGGTAAAGGAGGCCAGAACAAACAGCAAAGAGCCTCTGCTGAACCCTGCAGGAAGCCAGTGACCACAGTGTTTGTTTGCCGCCATGATCTAGCAGGCTATGGAAGTGCCATCATTCTTCCAAAAAATGATGTTTTCCTGAAGCTTGATTTAACAAGACAGTTGATGAAACAGCCACAGCCAGTGGTTACACCCATACAGGATGCAGGACAAAGCACCAAAATTAGCAGGACAGCATTTTGGACAGTTCTGTTGCTACACGAGAAGTCAGCATTTGGAGGACAGGAATGGTCTGTACTTTCCTCAATCTCATCTTGCCTGTGGACTCTGCCTCCTCTGGCAGGAGAAAGCTCTTGGGACCAGGGGTCAGTCCTGCTGCACAGTCCCAACATACAGGGGTCAGCTTTTCACACAGGGCTCCAAGATCTCAGGAGAGTGACAAATCATCACTGTGTGAATGACAGTGAAAGGTCCCCAGCACATTAAGGCCTGGCTTCTACAGCCCCCAAGTTCAGACTAAACCACTCTCGGAGCTCAGGATGGATCTAAGCATGGCCACACCTTGGGACCATCAAGTGGCCTCTCCTTGCTTGGTAGTACAGTAAAGGAGCTGCACAGGAAAGGATCTATGCTGTTCCCCCTTCACACAGGGAAATATAATGAGCTCCACCAAAAGCACTCTTGAAGTCAGTCTGGAGCTCTGCAACAGCCCTACACAAGAGAGGACACACTGCCCATGTGGTTATGCTGAAAGAGAAGCACAGCTCCAGCCTTCTTGGGGCCTAAATTCCAGAGCCACAGTGATAAAATGGAAAAGAGACAGGTAGCACAGCCTCCCCTGCTCTTTTCTCATGAAAGGAGATGTGCTGAACACCTCAAAGGAATGGCAGCCTGCAGGGGAGAAAAAAGATCCTTGGGACAATGAAAACAAAAGCCCACACTGCACACAGCCTGGTGTACAGAAGACAAACTCCATGGACAGATCCCACTCCTCCAAGTGCACACCACTGTTTACAAGGCATCCCAGCTCCCAGTTGTACCAATGCATGGACAGAGGCACAAGCACCCAGAGAGTGATGGTGCTGAGATGCACAGTCTCCAGAAGGCCTCTCCCAAAAGAGGCCCACAAGCCTGAGCCAACCCCCCGCCACTCCTCAGCCTCATCACTCAGCTAGAAGGTGACACATCCTGCTGCTGGATTTCACCCACCAACCACCTCTACAACACTGGCAAGTCAGAAAGAAAGCAACTTTCTACACTGTTGCTTTGGAAGCAAGAAGAAGTAGTAGCAATAGGAGGCTCATGAATACTGACCTGAGGGTAAAGACACTCCTAGTTCAAGATGCTTTTGTGCACTTCTTGGGCCCTGCATGCTTTTTGCAGAAGGGAGCTTTGCAGACCAACAGTAAAGCCAGTTGACAACCTACATTCCAGTCCCAGACTGAACTCTGCTGCTTAAAAGCATCACCACTGTTCAACTGCATCAACAACTTTTCATTCTCCTGACAGAACATCAGAACTCTGACAGGCCACCACAGCTTGAAGAGCTGTAGATGACTCACCAATCTTTTGACAGTAAAAATCTGGGTGACTCCTAAGTTTCGTTGCCCCAAACAGATTCTACTCAAGAACAGATCCATGCTCACAGCACTGAAGCAGAGGAAAGCAGCTCCAGGTCCTTCACTGACACCTTGTGTCAGAAGCAGGAACTGGATACAACAGCGACCACCAGGCAGGTTCCAAACGCTCCCAGCTCATGTGTACTGCACAGGGCCTCGGCTGAGAAATAACCAGAGCACCAGGACTTTTGGAGCTGAAAGAAGGGATTAAACATGTTATTGCTAAAGGGTTTAAGAGAAAGCTTAAACCAAAACAGATCTCACACACTCCCTCAATCCTGGACATGTTTTCTGCACTTCTTATGGCCAGCTCAGGAGCCTGCCTGACCACAGACAGCCCATTTGGCTCTCTGTTTCTGACTCAACAAGGGAGAGCTTGGATCAGATTACCTTGTGATCAGACAAGCAGAGACAACAGGGGATCATGCAGAAAAGCATGATTTCCTCCCTTCCAGCAGCACTAAACTGCCAGCCTAAGTCCTGAAGCCGACATGTCAATCCCTTTACACTTCCAGACTGATCTGGGCACACCAGAGGGAGCAGCATTTCAGACCTGGAAGCACAACGTCCTCCAAGCAGCCAGATATCCAATTCCCAGGGCCAGACCCAGAACAGCCTTGGTCCTTCAGGTTTTCTCTACGGCCAAGGCAACCACTTGCTCCAGAACTGGACTAACTGCAGAGCCAGACACGTGAGAGGCAGCAGTGAAGACTAAACAGGGAGTAGAGAAGAATGTATCAGTAATTTATGCCCCAGTACTTATTTTGGCTGCTAATACATCAGCCACTGCTTGGATTTAGTGCAGATGAGCATCTGGGAGGGAAAGAAACATATTAAAAGTCTGTGGAGCACAGAAAACAAGTACTGAAATGGGAAAATCAGCACTAACAGGACAGAGGAAAGAAACTGTTTGACCAGAGACCTATGTAAGTAATAAAGAACAATGCTCCTTTGACGAAAAATCTCTCTCCAAAGGCACACTAAGCAGGGGCACGGCGAGCCAAGTGAAGGAGTAACAAGATGGGCAGTGAATTTGGAAGAACCTTCAGGTTCTGAATGAAGCGTGACCAAGAGCACAGCAGCTGCCACCACCAGAGAGCTGCTGGGGACAGAACAGCAACAATACCATGGCAAACATACGGGAACTCCAACGTGACTCATTCCAAACACAGCCAACACCACTCCAAGGGAGAACTAGGTTTAAGCAGCTTGGTTCAGAAACCAAGAAACAGAGAGAAAAGAGAAGCTCCAAGTACAGAAAGACTCCAAAGAGGAAGTTAACTGCAGGAAAGGTGAAAAAGTCACAGTTCAGGGCATGCTGAGACTTGTGACTACCAAGAGAGCAGAAGTCACTCCCACTGCTCTCTTTCAGGCCCTGGGCTCCATAGCAGGAATGACAGTGACTGCTGCAAGCAAAGAGCTGCAAAAAAAAGGAAAAGTGGAAAAAGAGCTTCTGTCCTAAGTAAAAATATACTGGGGATTTTTAAGGTAGAGACTGGGGCACAACAAAGCACTCTGTTCCCATTCTACTGTAACCTGGAGCTGCTCACTCCAGGTAACTTGCATCCAGGGTTCAGCTGGCCAGGGACTCATCTGAAGTGTCAATGTCAATTAACCACTCAGCAATGATTGTCTAGATAAAATTGAAGCTTAACTAATTCTTTTAGAAGAAAGAATGATCCAATAATTATAGTTCCACTGATCAAACCAACCAACATCTCTGGATATGTGTGTTTCCAGTTTATTTCAAGACAGGCCTGGTTTTAATCTTTGTGATTTGTGATGCAGGTTCTTTACATCAAGGAGTGAAAACTGCTAAGCAGGTCACTGATCAGAGGAACAGTTTAGCACCAACTAATTAAAATAATGAGCTGACCACAGGTGATGATAGAACTGCAGAATAGTTTGGGTTGGAAGAGACCTTCAAAGGCCATGTAGTCCAACTGCCTGCAATGAGCAGGGATATCTTCAGCTAGACCAGGATGTTTAGAGCTCCATTCAACCTGGCATTGAATGTTTTCAAGAATGGGGCATCCATCACCTCCCTGAACAACCTGTGCCAGTGTTTCACCACCCTCACACTTAAAAAAGAAATCCTCACAGTTCTGCAAGCTTATACACATTAATCTAGAAAAAAAGATGATGGCTGGAAATCAGAATTAGCCTCGAAAGAGATCTCAAGATCACAGGCAACAGATAATTCACTGGTGAATTTACTCAGATGTGCACTAGATTTTTTTTTCCACTAGCAATCCTTGAATAACAGCAGGTACTCTCCTAGGTGACCTGATCTCTTTAAACACTAATCATGGATATCACAGATCTTAGATTATACCAATAACCTTATTCTAGGCCTTAAAAAGCTTCCTGCCCTTTAGGGAGTGAAGGCACAAACACATCTCATCAGTAACGCCTGTCAAAACCCACCAGGCTCCCAAAACCCGCAGGGTACAGCTACACAGCCACTTCAAGAAAGCAGTGGGAGCCCAAGTTCCCCCACACCACTGTATCAGCTGCTGCAATCACACGGCCGGGCTGACCGGGAAACTGAGTCAGCTGAGGCGGGGTGGGGGGCCAGGACGGGACACCGACTGCGTCCTCAGCCACGGGGCGAAGAGGGAACAGCGCCTCATAAACGCCGCTATCGGCTCTTTTCCCCACTGCCAGGCAGCCCCTTCCCTCCCCTCGTCTCCCCACAGCCCCTCACCATCTCCCCTCAGCCCGGACATTCCCCTCAGGATGGCGGGGAGGGGGGGCTGTTTCCCCCTTGCCTCAGGCCTCCACCGCTACTCACCCTCCAGGCTCTCACACTGCACCAGGTTCACGTAGTCGCCTTGCCGGAGTACCCCCGCCTTAAAGCCGCGCACCAGCCCTTCCAGGTACCCGTTATCCACGTTGAAATAGAGCTCCGGGAAACACGACATGGCGGCAGCGACGAGACGGCAGCGCTACCGCCCGCCGCCTCACGTGACTCGCGGCGGGTCACGTGGCCGCNGGCCGCGGCCCCTTCCCGGCAGCCATTGCGAGGCGGGAAGGACCTGAGGCGATGGCGGCCGCCATAGCCCCGCGCCTGCCGTGCCCCTGCCCCGGCTGCCCAGCGCCGAGCGTGAGGCTCCTCTTCACTACACCTGAGCCGCCGTGAGCGATGCAGGCAGAAGGAGGATACACAAGTAAAGTTCGCAGTGTCGCCTACTGCCGAGACACCACTTCTACTAGTCAGGAAATACCTAGCCAGTTAAAGGGCTTTGCCAGGAGCTGCTCTGTGAAAAAATGAAATAATTTTGTTTGATGTAAAGGTGTTGCAAAATGTGGGATATGTCAAGGTTATATTAAGGCAAGATGTTCTTTGATGTAAGACCTCTGTGTACTTTCAAACCTAATCAGGAAGAAAGGAGACCTAATCAGTGAAACAGGCAGCAGCCAGCACCCCTCACTCAAGAATATCCCAGAATAAGCTTTAAGGATGTAGTAAGTCAAGATGGTGATGTATGTCTACATGTATAGTATAAACAGGTGCACCCCGGGAGATGAGATGAGAGGGATGTCTGAGGATATCAGAAGGCTTTTGAGGTGCTGAATATACTTTATTAAATCTATACTAAAATACATTAATAATATTTGAAGAGAGGCTATGCTACGTACTTACTTCTAACTTACCTATCTAAGACTAACTAAACTTAGTCTTGTGTCCTTCTCAGAGTCCAGACACAGCTGGACTTGATTGGTCCTTGCAGGTAAACAATCTCTATCTCACATTCCACAGGGAAGAACAGAGATAAGGATTCCCCTTCCCTCTGCAGCTCTTTATGGAAAGTTTGTGCCCTGTTCCCTTCTTAGAGGGGGGTGAGGCAACATACATGTACGTTGTTAACCTGGTGAAATACTCGAGGTCCATGTATCCTAGAGCTGAGCTATCTTCATTGTAACACTAAAAATCACGCTTGCAGGGTCAAAAAGACCCTGCCCAGTTGAAGGTCCTTCCCCTGAGCATGAATAGAAGTTACCTGGAGCTATGTGATTTCTATGGAAATTACTAACCAATCTTAATAGAGGGGGTGTCCTGGGGAAGTTACTAACCCTGAACTTCTCTGGGTAAATAATGGCACAGAAAGTCCAGTGGGGTGTGCTGGATTTGTGGAATAGCACCGAGCACCCAGGCTGGGCAGCTCTGAAATAAACAATCGATGTCTCTCTGGAGTGCGTCATTATCGGCTCGGTGCACACCAAGGAACGAGCCCCATTTTGTGGGCAACAGCAGCACAGCCAGAACATCACCTGGGGTGCCCCTGAAAGTGGCACTTACATAGCCAGGAAAGGCACATCTGGTTTGACGTGGATGTGTCCTGGGGTGTCAGCTGTGTGGACACTGCCCAGCTGTGCACAGGCCACCCTCACCTTGCTGCCACCCCCCTGAGAGCCCGGGCGGACACATCACAGCATTCCCACTCTGCCGTGGCTTTTGCAAGGGGCTGGTTTATTGGAGCTGCAGAGAAGGAGGCACACACAGGGGCGAGGAGCTGGCAGCCCCACAGGCGCTAGTTCTTGCCGCAGGGGAAGGTGGTGCTGATTTTCCTGCAGTAGCAAAAGGCGTTGAAGAAGCGGCAGTAGCAGGTGGCACAGGGGTCACAGCAGGGGATCTGGTGGCCGAGGCAGGACTCCAGGAGACGGACGCAGCGGCGGGGGGAGCGCTCCTCACGGCCCTCAGCTTGCAGTTCTGTGGATGATGCCTGCAGGGGAGAGAAGGAGGAAGAGGAGGGGGAGAGCTGGTCCTGGACCACTGTGCCAGCAATAAAGAACTGTGTGGGAGAGAGCCAAGAGTGGCTGCTGAAACTTGGCATTGCCAGCAGCAGAGGCTTCTGTCATGTTCAACTCCGGGCTCTGTTTTCTGTTGGAAATCACTGCTGAGCACTGTGGACTCTCTGCAGGCATTGCTGCCTCATCCAGGGTGTCTCAAGGCCTTTCTGCACACAATTGTTTTGAAGCACAGCCTGGACTTTAGCAAACGGTGCTGTGCCTTCTGCCCGAATAGAGACACTGGGGGCTGAGCCAGCAACACCAGGCACTGCCCAGTGAGCTCCTGCTCTGCAGAGGCTTCCTGGGCTGCACTTGAGATTAATTAAATGATTACAGGAGCACAGGCTTGGACCACTCTCCTTTGCTGGAGCCCCTTGAAGGTCTGAGCAGCCTCAGCTCATCCCAGCTCCTCAGGTGATGGACAGATAGTCCTGTCCCAGGCAGCGCCATGCTGGGCTCCAAACCCCTCAGCCCCAGGGACACAGAGAAGGCTGCTGTGCCCTGAGGCTGCCCTGCTCTTAGGGGTGTCTGTAAGAAAGTTCAGGGAGCCATACCTGTGGTTCCAGCAGGCTGCCTCTCTGCACAAGGTCACCATCAGCTTCTTGGATCCCCAGGGCCATCTGCTCAAACCCCAGCCTTGGGAGAGCTCCTGTGAGATACAGAGAGACTGCACGAGGAGGCTGCCAGAGGGTCAGCTCTGATTCTTCTCCCTTTGCTCATGTGTCCCCACAAAAAATAAAAGACCCCACTCCCTGAGGGCTGCCAGACTGCGCCCACTAGCCAGGGCCAGGAGAAGCTGTGCTGCTTTAAGGGGATCCCCTAACTCTGGGTGTGGGATCCCCAGTTCAGTTTTGGGGCCCTGGGTTTTCCAGCGAGCAGCCGGTGGGGGTCAGTGAAGAGCAGGCGGCCGCAGGACTCACCTGCCGGCTCCGCAGACACCTCCTTGCCTTTCCGCTGCAGGCTGGCCTGGCGGGCTCTGTCCACCCGCTCCAGCCCGCCGCTCGCCTTCTGCAGGTGGCCACAGCTGAGGTCAGCAGTCCTGAGATCCAGGGCAGCCTGGATCCCCTGCAGCAGCCCACAGCACAGCAGCAGCACGTTCAGCATGGTCCTGGGGGACAACCTGTGCAGAGGGGCCTGGCTGGCATCAGCCCAACTGCTGGCAGCCTGGCCTGTCCCCTCCACTGCCATCATCCCCCACCACCTGAGAAGTGCCGTGTCAGCGAGGGGCAGCCTCTGCCAGCACAGCCACCACTCACAGCTGTTTGTTCCCTTGGACTTGAGAGCCTTTTTTTGGGCCCAGAGACACCTGGGAGCAGGAGCCCCCAAAGCGCTGTCATGTGCTATGGGGCACTCCACATGTGAGCACATTAATGGTCTCCCCACAGAAAGGAGTGACCAGCAGAGAATGGACTGAGATTTGATCTTTTTTGCATCAGTTCAGGTTCTTCTGCCCCAGACACAGCAGCCACCAGACCACTGAGGTGCACAGTGTGTGGCCAAAACATCTGACACGGCTCCTGCATAGCTCTGAGCCTGGAAGTGCCACTAGAATCTGAGTGCTGGGCAGGGAGATGGACCACAGCACACAAAGCTGGGGGACAGGAGAAGCTGCAGGGCCAGACTGTGGGCTTTGGGGGCCTGAAGGCTCTAAAAAATAGGTGACCTCTTAGGGAGCAAAAGGAAAGGGGCTAGGAGGTGGTATCCACCAAATGTCAGCCAAATCCTTGGAAACCCTGTGCCTGCTGCTTGGGCAGCCTTGAGGTTCCAAACCTGGCTGCAGCAGCCCAGTGCTGGCCACTCCTCATCTCCCCATCCCACAAAACCACCCAGCTCTTTGCTGGGAGAGACCCCTCTGCACTGTGGGGAGCGCCAGAGCCATGGGCGTCACATCCCGCACGCTCCCAAGGCCCTTCCTGTGGTAAGCACTGACCTGTCCCAGCAGAGAGGGGGATTGCTGTCCGCTGCTCCACTGAGCTCGCTGGAAGCGCTGCTACCGCTCGGTGCCTCAGTGTCCTCCTCCCCACATGTTTACTGGGATTTATATCAGCTTTTATTAATTAAGTGCTGTAGCCACATGACTTCGCTAACTACCAGGTAGGTGGGAGTCTCTGGAAAATGGGCTTTGTCTGGATAGAGAGGCAGCCAGTGGGGTGATGCATGGGAGGGGGGGACTCGTGCTTTGTGCCTTGCACAGCTGCAGGAAGGAACAGATCCCTGTTAGCTCCAAACTCCCAGTTTTTTTGGAAGTGATCCCCACTGTCCTTGTGGCCCACTTCCCTTTCCAGCCCACTTCCCTTTCCAGCACCAAGCCTGAGGACATCTCCTAGTTCCCAAATACAGAAATAACAGGGCTACAATCTCCTCACCAAAACCATGCCAAGCTTGATTGGTTTTCAAAGGGAATGTTGCCTATCTGTATCTCCTGGCAAGCATCCACTCATAATGCAGAGCCTCCAGAAGTCCTCCAGCTCCTGACCACATACCATCTGCAGATTCTCCAGGCTTCCACCTGTGCTAACTGCATCTCTTATTCATGTCTTATTTGGAAAACCTGCATCTCCCCAGAGCCAGGCTCCTTTGGGGAACACTTGTGGCCTTGAGTGGCTTCAGCCCTACGAGGAATTGGGGGAATAAGACATAATAGGAAGGGTTCAGCAGACTAGCAGGGATGGCTTACAGCCCATGCTCTGCCCTCACCAGGCTGTTCCTAGACTTGGAGGACCCCCCAGGCCTCCCAGCACATCCTCAGCAGAGTGTGAGCCACTGCTCCTGGCTGCAGCACCACCGCTGGGGCTCTTGGCAGGCTCCCTCTGCTCCTACATCCCCTGTTCCAGCATGATCTGATTCCTTCTGCATTTGAGGGACAGGCTGAGCAGGCACAGGACCAGTGAGGAGCTCATCTGCCATGTGTCATTTTCTCCAGCTGCACGTGGCTGCTGGACACACTCAGCACCCATCTGGGTCCTCCAATGCACAACACCCAGTCAGGATCCCCTGCCACAGCACCTGGATGCCTCCTGCACCCCACATGCCTGGACAGACTCATCTTGGGTGAGAGGCCGGTTTGGCAGCCCTTTCCATTGCCGAGGCCCAGCTGGGTGCTGAGTGTCCCATCCAGCCCCAGCTCCTCCATTCCTCAGCCCTGGGGAGCCCAGGTCCCCGCTGGCAGCAGCCCCCGCACGGCGCCCTCAGCACAGCTCATTAGGGCCTGTTTGCAGCGGGCCAGGACTTCTGGGAAGGCATTAGCGGGAACGAGGGCGGCCGCGCTGAGAGCTTTTTAATCTGCAGGAGCAACATCTGCTTTGTGCGCATCCCGATCGCCAATAACGAGCTAAATGAGGCGGCCGGCCGCTCGCCGGGCCGCTTCCAGGAAAAGACGGGCTTAAAGCGAGGGGGAAAGGGGGGCCAGGGCTGCGCTCCCGGCTCAGTGGTTCAGGCTCCAGCCAGGGTGGGAGCGGGTGATGGAGTGGGTTAGTGGCACAGCAGAGATGCCCATCAGCGGGCATCTCGGGCAGGAGCCCCCAACGGCGGGACCCTCCGGAGACAAGCCCGGGCTTGGGGCTCTCCCTCTCCTCCTGGAAG
>VXBC01008911.1:85991-150875 GCA_013399945.1 Ploceus nigricollis | reverse complement strand
CCCTGGACAGGCCTGCCCAGGCTGAAGCAGACTGGGGTCCATCCCAGCACTGGCCAGTGTGTCCCCAAATCTCTGGGACAGCTCCACGACTCTGCCGGAATGGGATGGATCATGACACTTTTTTAACTACTAGAAATAATTTTTTTAAATAGTCTATTTTAATGTAATTAAATAGAGATTGCTATATCCCCCCCAGACCCCTCAGTGCCCGAGCCCCACAGTGTGCATGGCCCGGGGCTGGGCTGTCCTGCCTGCAGCCCCCCCACCAGCCCTGGCTGGGGCCAGGCACAGCCTGGCCCGTGACCCCAGGCTGTCCCCTGGGCCCTCCCTGCAAATAAGCTTCCTATTTATTATCTCTTTGTTTTCTTGCTGGCAAGAAATGAATGACGACGGAGGCATGGGCCGGAGCTCGGCCTGAGCCGTGGCACATGCGCCTGGAAGGATCGGAGCCGCTGGGAAGCAAAGTTTGTCAGGACAATAAAATAAGCTCGTGGGTTGATGTGGGTGCAGTGTCGTTGCAAAAACATCCCTGTCCTCCCAGTCAGGGGCCAGGGATGGCTTCCCTGCCACCAGGGGTGGCTTTAAGGGAGCATCTGCCTGAGCTGCGGTGGGCAGAGGCCCAGAATGGAGCTCAGGGCAGCCACGGTTGGGAGTAAGGACAGGGATGATGAACACCCAAAGGTGAGAGAAGGCCTGGGCATGCCAGAAGGCAGGTGGAGGGTGCTGCACATCCCCTTGAGAGTCAACCACACTCAGCCCCAGGGTGCCCCCAGTAAGTTTTCCCACTCTCAGCCTGGAGCCATCTCTGAGCCCCCAATTTCAAGCCCAGCCTGGGCTTCCTTCCCTCCAGCTCTGCTCTTCCTTTTCTATCCATCCTCCTTCCCCCTCCTTTCAGGTGTACCCATGCTAGCTCCTCTGTCTGTCCTCATCATCCAACATGAGATCTCTCTGACTACTGGGTGGTTGAACAGAGCAATGCTGTGTGGGTCTCAGGTGGGATGGAGCCAGCTCTGAACAGCTCAGGGAGTTGGTGACAGGAAAAGAAGGAGGGGGGTACCCTGGGGACCCTGCAGCCCCCACAGGGCCCCAGCAGCTGGAGGAGGATGCTGCTCCTGCCCACAGGCTCCCCTTCTTGATCTTAAAGGATAAAGGCACCGCCTGAACAGGGGCTTGAACCCTGGACCCTCAGATTAAAAGTCTGATGCTCTCCCAACTGAGCTATCCAGGCTCACATTTGGGCTCGGGGTGCAGGTCTGTGACAGGGCAGGGGGGACCCCGCTTTCCTCAGCATTGCAGGGACAATGTGGGGACCCACTTTGCTATTTCCCACTCCCACAACACCCCAAGGAGGCTGCCAGCCAGGCCGGACTGAACAGCCGGGTTCTGGGAATCTCACCGGGCACCGATCGGGCACAGGGATGCGCCCTGGGCAGCTGCCGCTGCCGCTGCCGCAGGGATGCGCAGGCGGGGAGAGGAGCAGGAGGCTGCGGGAGCGGCTGTGAAACCTCTGCCGCTCCCAGAGGGAGGCGGGAGGGCCCCGCCGGGGACAGGAGCAGCAGCGGTGGCTGTGGCCGATCAGGGTCCGAGCTCTGCTCTGTGCCTGCAGCAGCCTCGGCTCGAATCCGAGTCCCAGCGGCGCTTTTGCGGGAGCCGCGTTAGAGCGGGAGCGAGGGAGGCGGCTGCGGGAGCTGGGTTACCGAGACACAGAGCCCGTGGTGGGCACCTGCAGGGGCCACCCACATATTCTATTGCCCTTCCTCCCCATTCTTCAGGAGGGGACCCTTTTGCTCCATAGGGAACCCACCCTGCGAGTGCAGCCTTGCCCAGCTCGGAAGGGACTGGAGAACATGAAAGCCGAACCCAATTGCAGACGGGGTGGGGGAGCCCCAGGGACAGCCCGCAGAGATCCCCGTGGGGCCTCTTCAAACATCTCGTGCGCACTAATTGGCTTCATTAGAGCAGCCAGTGATGGCATCAGCCCCCCTTCTGCTGGAGCTGGGGACAGCACTAATGAGTCGGGGGAACGGCGGCCTCGGGACGGCCCTGGAGGGGAGATCAGAGCCCGTACGTACGGTGGGAATGTGTGTGGTGTCGACTGAACAAGAGCACAAGCTTAATTATCCTGATTAATTAGAGCCCGCTGCTTTTACCCCATGTCTGGAGCTGTAACCGCACCGGTGCGCGGCCCCTCGGCAGCCACGGAGGCACCGCAGCCCCCCGAGGTGCACCGGCCCCGGGCTGGACACACCCGCAGAGAGACATGTGGTGGTCCCTGGATCCCACAGAGAGGCGCCCTACGGACCTNACCCTACAGAGACGGACTGCGAGTGCCCCGCGAGCAGGAGGCTCCCGGGCGCGTTTCCGCCGCTGCTCCCCCGGCCCTTTCTGTCCCTTTTTGGCCACCGTTAGCCCGACCCATGGGGGCGGAGCTCCCGCCTACCCGGAAGGGCCCGACCGGGACCACGTGGTGCGGGACCACGTGTTGGCAGGGTCATGGCGTCGGCGCCCAAGAGGTTCAAGGTACGGGGGAAGCCGGGGGCTCCCGGGGAACTGGGGACACACCTGCTCTTGGGACGGCGGCGCTGAAGGGATCCGCGATCGGCCTCATGGCTCCTTCCCCTTCACCCCATGTTTCCATCCACAGGCGGCGGTCGAGAGCGGCGCCCAGGGGAAGAGTAGTGCCGACCCCCTCTCCGGGTTCCTGGCATGGTGCGGGCGGGCCGGGGTGGAGCTGAACCCCAAGGTGAGGCACCGCGGGCCGGCCCGGGTATGTCCTAGGTCCGCCCTGGTCTCTTCGCTCCGCCCCTCACCGCTCCCTCCGGCCCCAGGTCCGCCTGAGCAGGGAGGGCGCGGTGGCCGGGTACGGGATGTTGGCCGCCGAGGAGCTGGAGGCGGGAGAGGTGCTGTTCACCATCCCTCGCACGGCGCTGCTGTCCCAGCACACCACCTCCATCCACGCACTCTTGCAGGAAGGTGAGTGCAAGCTTCTTGTGTCACTCGAGTCTGCTGTACCTTTTAAAGGAGTAAATGGGTCTGTGGTGAAGCCTCGGGAACGCTTCTGATTTGCGCAGGATGCTGTAGGGCTGTTTGATACCAGGTAGGAAAGGGGAGGGCTGGGCATCCCCTCGCTTCCCTAAGAGCTGTGCTGGACAGGGAGAAAAGTCCATCAGTGCAACATCTCCAACTTCTGACAGGCACCTGTACTAAGCTGCTTTCCTTGAAGCACTGGTAAGAAAAAGAACAGTTCCTTGGTTTCTGAAGGCTCACAGAGCCTCAGGCTGAGGAGGGCAAGGCTGTGAGGCCTGGGAGAGCTCATGTGTAACTCCAGAGAAGCTGTCTGTGGTCCTGGTTCAGCTCAGGACAAACCCAGGACAAACCAGAATAAAAGCTCAACCCCGGTCTCCAGGCTGAAGACAGGCACGGAGGTTTGTCATCTAACGATTTGGTTCTGACACGCAGAACAATTAAGGTTAAGGTTTTCTCCATGCTGTCTGGTTCTGTAGCCCAGGAGTCCCTGCAGAGCCAGTCCGGTTGGGTCCCTCTCCTGCTGGCCTTGCTCCACGAGTACACAGCCAGCAACTCCCACTGGCAGCCGTACTTCTCCCTCTGGCAGGACTTCAGGAGCCTGGACCAGCCCATGTTCTGGTAAGGTGAAAGCAAGGGGGCTTGGGGAGGCTCAGTCTTACAGCTGAAGGCAGGCACAGGCCAGGGGCTGCTGGGTATTGTCCTGGGAAGGGATGTGGTTGATGTGGTCCTGCTGGATGACCCCAACCCTCCACTCGAGCCCTTTGCTGGCACTGGCAGGAGCCTGAGGGGCCCTCCTGGAGTTATGTTACAGGCAGAGCTAGAGAACAAGGACCTGGAGAGCAAGGGGAAGCTGAGATTTTTAAGGAGGAATGAGTTTGTAGACCCTTGGCCCTATCACAGATGGAGAAGAACCTGTTTTTCTTGCAACAGGCCTCAAGAAGAGCGAACAAGGCTCCTGCAGGGCACAGGCATCCCAGAAGCTGTGGACAAGGATCTAGCTAACATCCAGCTGGAGTACAACTCCATCATCTTGCCTTTCATGGAGACCCACCCTGACATCTTTGACCCCAAACTGCACACTCTGGAGTTGTATAAGGAGCTGGTGGCATTTGTCATGGCTTACAGGTGAGAAGTAAGGGCTTTGCTCCAACAAGGAGCACGGACAAGGAAGTAGGAGTACAGGCTATATTAGAGGTTGCAGTTGCACAAGAATCTAAGCGTAAGGTGAAGCTTGCCCTGTGCAGCCATGTGTACCACTGGCTTGCCTTAGCTTTCAGGAACCTTTGGAGGAGGAAGAAGAAGATGAGAAGGGGCCCAATCCTCCCATGATGGTGCCTGTAGCAGATATTTTGAATCATGTGGCCAACCACAATGCCAACCTGGAATACTCTCCTGTGAGTGCAAAGCTGCTGTGCCAGGCATTGTCACAGCTTGGTTCTGTTTTAGTAAGACTTTTGGGAATGGGGGCACAGCAAGGTGGGGTCTCAGCCCAGGGCAGCAAGTCTGGCCTGGATCTCATTAAAACAAAGCCCTGCTGCCTGTTTGGTTAGGAGGAGCTCAGGGTCATCTGAGTCTCTGAAAGCCCCTGCTGAGCAGGATCAGCACAGCTCAGATGCTCTCCTCTCCCTGCTTGCAGCAATGTTTGAGGATGGTTACAACGCAGCCCGTGAGGAAAGGACAGGAGATCTTCAACACCTATGGGCAGATGGCCAACTGGCAGCTGCTGCACATGTACGGCTTCGCAGAGCCCTACCCTGGCAACACCCACGACACAGCCGACATCCAGATGGTGACACTGCGCAGGGCGGCTCTGCAGCGTGAGTGGCACCCCAGCCCCGCTGGGAGAGGCTGGGGCAGGGATCTCTGTTCAGCAGGGATGACATGAAAAATAAGCCTGTTCCACAGTATTTCAAGGGGTGGGGCCATGCTTGGTTTTCTGCCTCCTTTTTCCCCTTCTCCATTCACCCTCCCCCCTCCACTGCCATCCTGGCTGTGTTCACAGCTCTGCTGTCTTCAAAACAGGTGCCAAAAGTGAAGCGCAGCAGCAGCTGGTCTCAGAGCAGTGGGACTTCTTGTGCCAGCTGGAGATGGTGGGGGAGGAAGGTGCCTTTGTGCTTGGTTGGGATGAGGTGCTGACAGAGGAAGAGCTGTCCATGACCCTCAAGGTAAGAATGGCCCGGTGAGGGAAGAGCTGCAAAAGGGAGCACAGAGTGCAGCTGGGCAAATCAGCAGTGCAGAATGGCTCAGTGAAGGGGACAAGCACCTGAAGGCAGTTTGGCACTAACAGTCCTATGTGAACAGTGGTAGGGGGTGTGGCTGCCCAGCTCCCAGGTGCTGTTAAGTCATCTTCCTCTCCTGAAGTAGCCATCCAATGTGTACTCATACATTTGTCTTGAATGGCTCCATGGGCACTGCTGTTCTAGAAAGCTGTCACAACTTTGTAGGTGACAGCTGAGATGCTTTACAAGACTTGCCAATACCCAGATTTACTGTTTTAATGTTCTTCTAACCCACAATTACTTGCACTTAGGTATCTAAGCCTGTTTTAGTCTCTTAATCTTTAGTGCAGCTGAGGAATAATTCACCTGCTCCACATGGCTCTTCTGTTCTACAGAGGAGAAAGCCTGATATACTCACAATGCCAGTGACTTATCCCTTTGCCTGCGTCACTACAGGTGCTCTGCATGTCAGAAGAAGAATTCAAGGAGTATAAGGAGCAAGATGGCTGGGAAGATGACAGTGAGGAAGAAGAAAACTCTACCCTTTCAAATGAGGCCCTCTCCAGACTTAAAACTCCTTGCAAGAAGCTCCTTTATGACAGTGTGCTGCTGACCCTGGAGTCCTATGGGGCAGACCTGAAAGCAGAGCAGGACTTGCTAAATAACAAGGAGGCTTATGAGAAACTGAGTCGAAGGGAGCAGCAAGCGCTGCACGTGCGCTACGGACAGAAGAGGATCTTGCATCAGCTGCTAGAGCTGGTACAATAGAAACCTCAGTGCCCCTGGCCAGGACCTGGCTGGAGCTGATCCTGAGGGAAAGGTCAGCCTCTGGCCATCTCTTCTGCAGCAGAGAGGACAGATGCAAGACTGACTGTGGGTCCACCTGTCCCTCATACAGCACATGGATTTTTAGCTACCTCTACATAAAGAAGTATCTTCACAGCACAAAGGTGGTTTTGAGTGGCCTTATTGTACCATGAGAGCTCTGCAGCACAAATACCACCTTTTTCCAGAGGCCTTAAGAAACCCCAGCCATCCTAATGGCTGTTTTAGGAAGGCAGACATACACTGCCAGAACAGCAGAGGATTCCCTCATTCAGCATCAGAAGTTTAGGGCAAGAGCTGCTCCTTGTCCAGATTAAGGGGGAAGAAATCCAGCTGGTAGCTCTTACCTTAGAGAGGTTCAGAGTAAATATCCAACAGGTGGACCTGCTGACAACACTAAACTCTTCACCTGTACATATTTTATGTTGAACATGTACAAGTTCATGTACAAGAACACACACAAGAGTACAAGCCCATCTAGCTGGTCTTCATGTAGGCTCAGTGTAACAAATATTTCCTTTTATTTCCACAAAAGGTATTTCTGTGTGGGCTTTGAGACTACTCTGGAGGAGCACTGTCACAGTTCCACAGCTGCTGCAGGCTGAGCATTTGATATACACCCTCTGCTTGATGCAGTTCTACCCTGAACTCACTTTGGTTTTGCATGACAAAACACTGATGGTTGACAGGCCAAGCTCTATTTAATAAAAATGAGTTTTCTTACTCAGCCCATGCTCTCTACTTCAACAGAGTGTGAAGCCCCATCTAAAAGCAGGGGATTGTTGCTGCTGCTGCAGTTAAAAGTATTGCAGACAAGCAAAACCCACACTGCACTCATGACAAAGCTCAGCTACAGCCCTGCCTGCAGTGCTTGGGGACAGGGTGGTTTAACAGTACTGAGGGGAGCTTGTTCTGGTTTCCCAGATGGGACAATAGTGAATTTGACCAGGATCTCACACAACTGCCACTATCCTTCATAGAGACATTGTTAAAACTGGTATTTTGGTATCCTGTGTCTCCAAAGTAATCATATTGGAAAATGTACATGTCAGAGGAGTATTACATTTTGTATCTTAGTTAAAGTTTGGGGTTTGGGTTAAAACTTGTTTTTTTAGATATGCACAAATTTGGTGATGACCAAAGCATATAAAAGGTTTGAACACTATAACAAGACTTTGTTATACCTACTGTTTGTAATTGTTTGCCTGCAAGGGCATTGGATGTTCCACCTCATTGAAGAAGGGCATTTTGAGAACTTCACTTTCAGACTCTGTTTTTGGACCATGGGGAAAGCTTGGAGGGGATTCACTTACTAAAAGAAGTCAATTATGTGGTGGCCTTTGTATCTATAAGAGAATTGCGGGAAATGGCCTCAGAATGGATCCTGCAATTAATGTTACTTTGTTGCCAGGAAGGAAAACAGGGCAAAGTACCAGATGTTGATCTGTTCTTTGCATTGCAGAATAATGATAAGGCTTGGAAGGAATGTGGATTCATGACAGCAGACTCTCATGTTTTAGCACTAGAGAAATAAAAAGGAAGTGTAATGAAGAGAATGAGGTGAAGAAGAGAAAGGAAAGAAAAGGGGAAAAGAGATCAGCAAAAGGATGGTAAATTTGGTTGATTGCTGTGATAGCAGGAGGTAATGTAAGGGAATCAGATTTCAACTGGTAAATTCCCATCTAGTAGGAAAAATTCAACGTAGTCACTGTAAGCAGAACAAGCACTGGAAACAAATGCCCACAGAACCCAGGGAAGCCTCAAAGATGGGAGGCTCCACAAGTAGGAAGACTGCTTACACTCAATTGGGAGTTAGACTGAGAGGCAGCTGAGAGGTGCACAGAATCCCCAACAGAACTCCGGGTCACAGTAAATTTGGGTAATGAAAAGGTAGAATATCTAACAGAGGAGCAACTTAGATGTAAATAAGCCTTCAGTAAACAAAGCACATCTATAGCTGGAGCCACAGGAACAAAGGAAATAAAGCCATTCTTCCAGCTACTCAAATTTGGAATTGGAAAGAGTATTATAAAATTTCTGTACATATCCAAATGCCTGCCCAATGCCATTATTAGGAAGAGAATTAAGTAAATTAAATGCAAAAAGAACCTTTGAAAAAGGACAGATCCAAGTACATAAACCAGAAGAAAAAGCCCTGGGGGCATAAGTGTTTATGTTACAGGATCAAAAAGACCCAGAGAGGAAGAGATACCCATAAAAATAGAAGATGGGGTGACTCCTCTCATGTAGGTGACTGGCACTCCTGCAAGATCACAAGAAGCAAAACTGGTAACAATCAAATTAAAAGCAGGCACAGGATGGGTAAGGTGAAAACAATACCCTGTTAAACTGGAAGCTAGAAAAGGGCTAGAGCTAAACATTGAAAGATTTATTAGCTTTGGGTTGCTTCAGGAATGCCAGTCAGTTTAATACCCCAATTCTACCCATTAAGAAACCACACTCAGATGAGTATCAGCTAGTCCAAGATTTAAGAGCCATAAAGCTTGCACACAAGATGTGCATCAACCACATAAAAAGACACTGGTCAATGGTTTAGGGCATTAGACTTGAAAGCTATTCCCTTATAAAAGATATCCTTTTGTATCCCATTGCATGCCAGAATTCAGGAGCTGTTTGCATTTGAATGGAAGAATCCTCAAACAGGGGGCTGTCAATTATGCTGTATTGTTTTATCATAGGGTTTTAAGAACAGACATACAATTTCTGGAAAACAATGTGTAACTGTGTGTCCTTGGGATTGGAATGGGAGGCATAGTAAAAAATATACTGTGAAGAAGAAATGAGAACTCTGTCCACAGCTGCAACTTCAAAAGGCTCAGTTTCAGTACAGTTGCTGACCTGGCAAAGAAATGCCATGGAATTGTAGGACCTAGCCACAATCTACTCCTTGACACACAGGTGACTAATGCTGGAACAGAAAGAGAATTCCCTCTTAGGTGCCACCCACTGGCACAGCTGGCTCAGTGATCCCTCAGAGTGATTTTTTCCTCTATACAGCAAATGGAAAACCAGGTATGGAACCCCTTAAACCCGAGCAGGAAATCCTGACCTCTCTGCCCACACCACAGCAGTCAACTAAAGCAGTTAGCTTTAACAAGCTGATGTTATGTAAAAAGAAAGAAGTGAAGCTCTATTTCCTAGCATCTGCTAGGTTAAAGGACCTTGCAATATTAACAACACTGAAGCTGCCTACCCTTACAAAGCTAACCACAACCTTGGGCAGATTCCTGCTGCAGGGAGATCACACCAGGGTGGAAGGCACTAGAAATGAAACTGATGGGCTGTCTACACTCCATTATACCTCCAGCGCAGTCTCCTGTCTGAGACAAACTCTGCTCATGAGCTTGCAACCAAGCCATTTCCATTTTCACTGCCCTTTCTGATGCACTTCAAAGCAAGACCCTGTCCAGTCATTACATCTGCCCACTGACCTCATGCTAGAGAACAAACCCAGCTGCTTTCAACAGGCAATGCCCAAAACACATTGGAGAAATGCAGGCTTTGGATGGGTAGAACAGGCTTTGGAAGACACCAACTGGCCAGGACAGAACTGGAGAGAATAAGCACAGTGGCACGTGCTGCATGTCATGACTTTAATGTGTAACTACAGTATGCATACATACAAGAGTGGGAGAACTAAAGCCCAAGAACTAGAAAGGCTACAAAATACAACACGTGGACCAATACTTTACAAAACATTGAAAATCCTTACAAAATGGGCTGTATTGGTCCTTTGGGTTTTTTGTTTTGTTAAATTTTTTCTTTTTTTTCTTTTTTTAGGTTTTTTTTTACAAACTTATACTGTGTGGTCACAGGGGAGGATGGGAAAAGGTCTAGATTTAACCCCTCATCTTCCAAAATTTACAACTGTCCAAAAAAAAAAAAAAAAAAGCTATAGGCCTGGTCTCTGGTTTATTTACTGAAAACAGCTGACCCTCACCCAAAGGGCCTGTTTCTTCTCCAACAAAAAGGAGGCATTCTCTGACTGCCACTTCACTTGTTGTCTATCAGCATTTCATGAGGGTGAGGGGAAAGCAACAATGAACCTTAACCCCTCCCTCACCCCTCCTGTACTCCACAGAATTCCCATATTCCAAACACATCCACTTTTTTTTTTTTTTAAACAACTTAGTGATTTAAAGGTCCCCCATTCACATAAAGAAAAATAAGTTACTGGCTTTTCAATATTCTTTGGGAGTCTGGGAATGTCAGGACAAGGAGGTCTGCCCCAGACAAGTGCTTGGCATCAGCAGCTGCCCCTTTATTACAAGATGGACAGGCACCAGTTACCCACCTGCCTTTTACACAATTTGCACAAACCCAAAAGTCCAGACAAATGTTTCTGTTCCTTGTATTTACACTAGTTCAAATGATATTCACAGCATCTTCTGAAGTTTGGCCGAAAGTCAAAAAATTTGTTTCAAACTTTGGAACATGCCCACATAAGACTTTCACCCAGGGTCTGTTGTGTCTACCCAATCAAGGGGGCTGGGAAGGTCAGGAGGAGCCTTACAGAGTCTTCAGTCAGCTGATGGGACGGGACCTCCAGGCTGGCACTCTTACAACGCAGGATGCAGCTCATCTAACTGGCACCAGTCCCTTCCATAACTTGCTGGGCCTGCTTCTGCCCCATGCAGCACTGTGCAACCGACTGGAACAACCTGCACATAGAAGCAAAGCAATGGTAGGGGCATTTATGGCAGCAAGTCGATGCTGTGACAGCACCAAACCTCAAGGTTCAACTGCTTCAGAGATACAATTTTAATGATTCTGTGGTTAAGTTATACTCACTTCTCAATTTCTGGAGCACAGTGAACAAACTCATGGTTCCAGAACTTAAAGGCTGGATTTTTTATCAGCTCAATGAACGTAATAAGGAGACCCCAGGGATGAGGCCTATTTACAATCAGTCGTTCCAAGAGAACCCTGAAATCCAAAAGTAAGAACACTTAGAGCTCAAAGATCAAAAATATAGAAGGAAGGAAAGCAAAAAGCAGAATGTTGGCAAGTTAAAGACTGTCCCTCTCACCTGGTGATCTGCTCCTGGATGGCCTCTGTGTTGGCCTCTGCAAACAGGTAGAGCATGGTGCAGCTGAAGTAGTGGGTGTGACTGTTGGGGTACCGCAGCTGGTTGGCGATGGCGTTCAGGAAGAGGTACCGGCCTGCAGGAGAGAACACTGAGTACACACGGCTTCCCTTGCACACCAAGGGGAATAAAGAAGCAACCAGCAGTGCTTGAGATTAACCTTTGGGAGCCTTGTGGAGGTACATGAAACAAAAACAACTGAAGATATGTAAAAGCTGTATCTGCCCAGGCTGATGGAGAAGTAAGAATTCAATTCTTTTTCACTGAAGGCATTTCTAATTCCCTTGAATACTTTGAACTTTTGGTTAGAACATTGCTCCTGTATTCTAATGTAGGATTCGTTTCTGTGAATTCACTATCAGCTACATGACATCACAGAATTATCAAGGTTGGAAGAGACCTTTAAGACCATCAAGTCCAACCATCAGTCCAGCACTACCCCTGTAACCCCATAACCACTAAATCACATCACTCAGCACCAGATCCAGACATCTCTCAAACACCTCCAGGGATGGCAACTCCACCAACTCCCTGGGCAGCCTAATCCAGTATGAGACCACCCTAACAGTGAAAAAACCTTTTCTGGTATTTAATCTCTATCTTCCCTGTAACACCTTAAGGCCATTTCCTCTTGTCCTCTCACTGCAGGCATGGTAGAAGACCCCCACTTCACTATGACAGCCCTTCAGAGCTCGAGGCCCCCCAGCCTCCTCTTTTCAACACTAAACAAACCCAGATCCCTCAGCCATTTCTCACAGGAAATGTTTTCTAGACCTTTCACAAGCCTTGCTGCCCTTCACTGGACACATTCCTGCACCTCAATGTTCTTTTTAAAGTGAGGGCCCACTTGCTGTAAACGTGACATTGCATGAACTAGCAGTGTTTCCAGCTCACCTTCAGTATCCAGGTCTACTGCCAAATTCTGGAAGATGTCCATGTGAGCTGAGTGGGTAATGGTGCTCATGGAGGGTGTGCTGCCTTTGTTGTGAATGTGTGCAATAGCTTGAGTACCTACGTAGAGCACCAGTGCATTAATCAGCTGGATGTTGTAGCGGTTGCCAGGTTCATTTGATACCTAATAGCAAAGATATGAAAAGCATTAACAGTCAATATTACTTCAGCACTCAAAGGTACAGCATGTACAACAACAGCATCCAAGTATCTTACTGATTATCCAGAAGACAACACACTGGGACATCACAAATTCAATTTGGCATTTAGTCTTTTTTAATACAGCTTATATTAAAAAGCATATCTTATAGTGCATATATATGTGTGTGGGTATATATATATCCAAAAACATAAGCAAAGTGTTGACACAACAGATTTGTTTTTACTCTCTGCCTAAAGGAAAACATCAGGTAAGGCAATGTGAATTCACCAGCAGTGCCACACACTGGCGGAAAGATCCCCCTTGTGTGAATGTTTCTGTCTAAGTAATTCTCTGAGGAAGTTCAACTTCAGACTCAAGTCTGCTGCAAGCTAAGGCATGAGATGTCTGAAATGAGGTTTTAGCCACAGTTCTGAACTGGGCTTTAGCTAATTTGACCTTTTTTACCCTTCAAGTATTGGCATGAGGATCCATATATTTCTGTAACAATTAATCTATTTGAAGTCAAAATTTAATCAGATTCTAAAAGGCTTCAACACATCCTATCAGGGAATTGCAGAGTGTGCATTTTCACAGGCTTTTCTACTGCCTGGAACACATGTTGGCCAACACACCAACAAAATTCCTGCAGGAAAGGATAGTGGCTGAACCAGTGAGATCATTTGTGCCACATTATTTCAATTGAGCACCCACAGAAACCTCAAACTTACTTGTAGGTTGCTTCGCAAGTCAGACAAAAAGGTGACTGGAGAACGCGTTTTGAGATAGGAATCCAAGTCTTTCTTGAACTGAGGTGGCATCACTCCAGTGAAATTTGTGAGTATTCTTGGAGCAATATTAATCTCACTTAACATGTCCACCTGTTGACAGAAAACCCAGTCAACTAAACCATCAGCAGAGGAACAAATTAAAAAGCAGATCTATAACTAATATTTCACCAATTACTGCTGCTGATCACTCTTCCTTTCATCAATAAAATGGCAACACCTGACATTTGCAGATTTTAGAAGAAACTTGATATCTAACATGCAAACTTATTACATGATGTCTTGAAGAACTGAGACGATAAAAAAATTCAGGGGTGAAGGCCATAGAGAAATTCAGTCACTGCCTTTGGAGTATCCCCATCGACACTCCAGACAGTTTGGTAGTTTCAAAAGGCACAAACATCCACACAAGTCAAGAACAGCCTTCTTTGGTGACAACGAGCACTGCAGCTTCGCTCCCATCACCCTGCACAGCTCAGGCAGAGAAGAGCAACAGGACAGTGCTTTGGCAGCATGAGAGAGCTTCCTTCTAATCATTCCAGGATTAGTTGCCTAGCAGATACCCAAAGATTTAATTAGATAATATTAACCTGGATAGGGAGTATTTTGAGCATTAAAGCTGCCTATTATCCAACTCCTTTAAAGTAAGTTCTACCTTTAGGTTGGGGGTGAAAGGGTCTGGAAGCCTCATGTTCCGTGGGAAGGCACTCAGGATCAGATTCCTTAGCTGAATACAGTTAGGTGGGATCACATCACAGAACCCATAGTGGTAGTCACAAAGAAACTCTGGGAAATCATGCAACAAGACCAGCAACACACGCAGAGTGCCCTGTGAAATAAAATATTAAATATAAGAGGTGTATAACTGTTGAAACCGTCCAAAAGCTTGCAGAGCCATTACTCTATGTCATGTGGCTAACATTACCAGAAGGAAACTAATCTGGGAGGGCAGCCTGCTACCCCCACAATTTAAATTCAACTCTCAGAGGTAAGTTAGAAAAAAACAGCTAATTCTATTTTGCTGCCAGAACACCTCTACTTTGATTGGAAGCATCTATTAGTTGACATTTTTTTACCTTGTAAAGAATTTGCATAGGTTTGGTGAGTTCCACATTTCTAAGGAAAGGAGCCAAGTACTTGAATAGATCGATCAATAACTGGGCATACATAGGCCAACCCTGTCAAGAAAAGAACAGCAGGTGGAAAACATGCAATGAAGACCAGTTACCTTAATTTCAAAACTATAATTAGATTGATCTTTATATAAACTTGGATGAAGAGCTAGCAACTGCCAGCTCAACCACTGAGTGCAGCACAGCTCATTTCAAGGGCTTCAGCTGCGCACCCTGTGCCATGGGTGTTTCCAGAACCCTCAACATGCCATATTGAGCTGACATTATTTAGCCCAGAAGGAAGGCTACAGCTCTTCTAGACAATGACAAAGGCACGTTTATCAAATTCAATTCACCCTCTGTTCCACAGTTATTGACACACAGACTCTCCTCCATGCAGTTAGGTTACTGTGAATATGGAAGACAACAAAAACAGAACAGCCATGCTACTAGTGCACTTTAAGAGATGTGAAACAGCACCACACCAGACAAACATCTGGGTGAGCTTTTTAATTCAGAAAAGATAAACTGCAGCCACACCTTCTGCTGTGGTGTATGTGCCAGCATTCTTGCAATAAATATCCGATGGGAGATCAGTTCCAGCCAGGCATAAACAAAACCTGGAGCTTTTGTAGGCCTCAGGATGTGAAATGTGTTACTGAAAGAAAAGTTAGAGCAGGTTAGAAGTGCACAGCAATAAGATTGCTTTTCATAACATTGAGGGAAAAACACAGCCCTAAAAGCAAAGGCATTTGAGCATCTTGGGTTTTACCAGTCATCTTCCCTAAAACAAGCAAGTGGTCAGTCCACAGTAGAACCAGTTACTCCAAAGGTGATGAAGCCACCACAAAGAACAGTCAGATAGCCTTTAAGTGAAAATCCTTGATCCTACTAAGAAAGGATGAGCACTGTGGCAAATCCCAAATACATACCAGAAAGCTGTGAGTGTCTGGAAGTTGATGGTCTCCAGCACATGCTCAGGAGCATTTAATTCCAACAGCAACATGATGAAAATGCGATGGTAAGGAAGTTGCTGAAACTCACTCTGCCGAACATCATGGTCTTGCAGAAGAACTCCCACCACAATACCAAGAACCTAAAGAGATTAGGACGCATGGAGACAGCAAGAATTACTCTGCAAGTCAGACTACAGATCATACTTTAACCATCAATTAAAAAAAAAAATCAGTAGATTCTAACAAGAACCAAAAATCCTAGTTATTCAAAGTGTTGCATAAATGAATATTCCAATTTCTTTCAGCAATTCCCAACCACTATGCTTTGCTCTCCTTGTCCCTTGGACCACAGTCACAATGACTGACTGGGCAGTATCTGAAGGTCTCAGACTACCTAAGACCATCCAGCCATAAACCAACTAATGTAAAAGCAAAAGCAAGGCCCTCACAACATGAAGGCAAATACTCAGGAATCAACAACCTTAAAACAATAGGTGCTGACTATTTCATTTCAAGGCACAAAGATGAATTTCAGATTGGTTTGAGATGAAATCTTTGTGAACAAGAAAGCCACCTGCCATCTTGGTGGTTCACTCAAAAGTTTATCAGTGATCAACCCATCTAAGTTCTCATCAGACACTTCAGCAGCTGTCCACATTAAGGTCAGCACCTTGGGTTTATCAAAGGTGACAGCCGACAACACACTTTAAACGCAATGAGGACAAGAAGGATTCCCAACCTTATTCAGGAGGTTGATCTTTGTGACTGTGTTGGTTGCCTCCCCAGAGTGCTTCACCAGCAGTGCAATGAGTCGCACAAAGGCATCCAGGTTGTGGTAGCACTTGGCTCGAATCATGGTGGGGTTGGCTGCAGGGTTGTGCTGCTGCTCGGCCAGGGCTCGATAGCTGATCTCCACACACATTTCGGTGCAAAGACGGAAAAAACGGGTGATCAGGTCATCTGTTTTCAGGATCCCCTGCTGGTGCATCTAACCAGGAAAGGAAACTATGTCAGGACCATAACCACAGACAGTTCATTTTACACTTTATTTCAAACAACACACCCTTTACAAAGCACCCACCTTGCCTGCCACAACAGTTAATTTCTGCCATACTCTCCTGAAAGTTTATTGTTTGCAAGGCAATTTGAGGATGGCAACACAATTTTAGCAAACACATTTATTCTCAAATACATCTTTTGAATCCCAAATCTTTCCAACCATTAGCATAGCTGAGAAGCCTGTTTCAGTATCAGTGCTGCCACCAGCATTCAGCCTTGCATGAAGAACATGAGGAGTACAAGCTCTGGGAAGGGCAGACTCCAGCTCCTAGCTCAGGAATCACCACTACCTGGCAGCCCCATTCTGTAGAACCAAACTGCATTTGGAAAGCAAATTTTCCTTTCACAAACATTACACACAGAGAAAGACTCGGTGGGCTATTTTGCTTTGCATGGGGGAGTTGTTTTAATAATATATATATCAAAAACCCCAGAGACCTAATTTTATTTGTTAGCCACAGTATTAGAACCATCAAAATGAAACAAATTACACTGCAGAAAACTTGGGGGTTTTGAATAAAGCATCTTATCTCTAAACTCCTACTGGGCATAAAGCTATAAAAACAGCACAACAGGTAATTTGGAGACAATGTGGAGAACTTCAAGCATTTCTGGAGAAACTTTTTTTTCTAAAAAGCCCAAAGAATTTAGGTATCTGCCTTCAAAGTTCTGTGCTTCTTCTTGTCCTACAGACTTATGGGAAGGAAGGAACACTTTGGCAGTCATTTATAGAACGTTTTTTAATGTAGTTATTACAAAATATTGTTTAAAACTTATTACTAAAGCCTGTAAGGAAACAACTGTAAATAAACACTGCACTTCAATATATTTAAATTGCTATTTCAAAACTGATTAAATATGTACAAAAGGTAATCAAACAAGTGCGATAAAGAGTGACGTGGGACAAAAGCGTACTAAGTATTTTGAGTACTCTATACTGAAGTGTGATTTAGAAGCATGATTTAAAGTAAAAAAAGTGAGATCACAGAAATTGGTAAAATATTCCTTTAAGATGTATGTTTAGCACAATATCTATTAAAAACATTCAAAAAGTTCTATGCAGTAGAAGTCAGACCAACTGAAAGCTGTCTATAACCAGTACAAAAGGACACTGAAATCAAATTAAAAAAACACTGCATCAGTCACAATCTTCATGCATACTCTAAAGCTTGAGCTCCTTTTCATTGGTAGTTGCAAAGTCTGCAGCATATCTGTGGTAGTGTCACAAACTTAAAAAGAACACAATGCAAAAAGGCCACGTCAGGGGCTTTCTTGCAGCTGCATGCAAAGAACACAGTTTTAGGGAGATGCCTGCAAATACAGGAGTTTGTTACCACACATGCTGGGCTCCTGAGGGGATCTCCCTCCTCAATCACACCTAAAGGCAGATGGTATGTGATGTTCACCACACCTCTTAAGGTGCTTCAGAGTCCTTTAACAATGGTTAAAAGGATCATGTCCAATGTGATGTTGGACATTGTTTAAATTTAAGCACCACTTCAGCTAATGAAGTTTCAAGATTTTCCTTACTAATGACTTCATTTCAAAAAAAGGATTCCCTTGCCCACACGACCTGAAACAATTTACCTGAATCTCTACTGGTGAAATCCTCCTGTAGGCTGTCAGAGCTTTTATTGTTACCCATAAGGAGCAACACCAGTCAAGGCGCATTACAGAGCACAACAGAACTATTTCCAAGAGCTATTTCAGCTCAAGTTCTTTTTCCACCAAAGTTATCTCAGAACTCATGGTCTGAAGTGACAGCCTGTTGTTAAAGTATCTGAAGAACATGATTTAGTGCAGGACAGGGGCTTCACCAAACCAGACAGAATTTTGACAGTAAACTGCCATACACCTGGAATTTTCAAAAGGATGCCTAACAGGTTATAACACTGCTTTAAAATGGAGGGCACCACACCCTACTTATGTTGAATAAAAAGCACCTTTCTTTCCAAAAGCTCTACCTGTCCAACAAACGCAGAGAATGCTTTGGTACTGTCACGGCCTGCTGCAGCTGAATGGTAGAGGTTCACCCACTCCCTCAGCAGGTATTCTGCCTTCTCCCTCAGGCCTGGTGGGTCATCATACTCAGAAGCTTGGGAAATTCCTGAATGCATCATGAAATTAGGACCTCCATGAGCACGGTCAATCATTGCTTCATAGTTTGATCGGACCACTTCCATCAGCTGGGGTAATCTAATGAAACAGACCAGAGCAAGAGTTGGGTTAGAATTCCTTCTCTCCCACAAGGTGCAGAACTGGAAGCTCAGACAAAGAGTTGAAAGAAAGCAAATTATTTCTTATACTAAAACTTTCTATCTTACAGTCCTCACTGGAATAGCAGAAATAAGTCATGAAAGCAGATACACTTATGATGAAAGAAGGAACATTGAAATCACATAAGCTTTGAAGTTCCATTCCAATTTGTACAGTGGAGTGCTGCAACAAAACACCACAGGGACTAGAAGCAGCTTCTCTTCTGCAGACTTCAGTAGCCCTAAAATGCTCCCAGATAGGGAGATGCTGGTACTGAATAGACTGACTGGATTTGGCTGCAGTGAAAGCCAAGCCATATAGTGAATACAGTCTATCCATGCCAACTGCAGATGAAAGGACTTTGGTTTTGGGATAGCCTATTAGCAGCTGTGTAGGTAATGGCAGCCACTGCCATCAGCCAGCTGCTGGTTGCTCTCACAGCTATTCAAGGTTCTCCAAGCTCTAATCCATGTCTTTCTCAAACCCAGCAACAACTACTTCCACCTTACAAAAAGGAGGCCTGCAAGTCCCACAGGTATTTCCAGGTGTTGTGGCAACATTTGCTACCCATACGCTTTGGACAGTTTGCTGGTGGATACATAGGCTATATGAGACTGGTGGAGGATTGCTCTGTAAGCTCTACACAGCAAGGACTGTCCAATTGGATTGTTTGCGATTAACAAATTAACATACTGACACCTAAATATATAAGATTTAAACAGGCAATAATACTGCATAAATTTGAGATAAAGCAGGATTTCAAAAAAGTTTCTCACAGTTCCACAGAATTTTGGACCATAGTGCATGGAGAGATTTTCTCTCCATGCATTCAATTTCACATGCTGCTGCAGCTTCCTCTATTTTGACTAAGATGAGCACATCTACATTAGGGTGACAGGTGAAACTAAGAAAGGACTGCAGCCTCAGGGAAAGTTTAAAGCTGTATGATTGAATGATATGAGACATTGCCTATATAATATGCAAATCATAAATGAGCACAAAAAAAGTAACACATTGCACAATACTATAGCCTCACCCTTCCGGGGCGTTTCCTCTGGAATGAGCATTAATTCTCATGAGTGTCTCAATGGTGTGAAACAGATCTGCTTCCGTTACATGGGCAACACTTCTCTCATCCACCAACAAGATCTTTACCAACTGCATGGCAAATGCCACAGCCATGTAGTTCAAGCCATTCTCCATGGACTGTCAACATGAAAAAGACAGAGTTCAACCACAGATCTTACAGTGGAGTGAGTGTATCCCTCTTCCTTTAAAAGAGCAGATTCCCTTTACCTGAGCCAAGTGAAGGTCATACTGCTGCATGTTAACAAGGTGATTACGGATGAGCAGCTCCACAGCTTCCACGTTGTACTTGTACTCATCTCTGCATTCGATCAGGCACCTGAAGAATTGGACTTCTTACAAAAAGTGTACCTCAACAACACAGTGTACGTAAAGCAACTCAAATCTAGTACTTCAGAAACTGTGACATTCACTGTGATTCATTACCCAGCTTCAAAAGAAGCCTCTTCTAGAGCATTCTCTAAGGTAATGTTTAAGTTCAGAACAGTCAGACTCAAGCATCTGCTGCCCTGCACAACTGGTCACAAGAGCCTTCAAGAGCTTCAGTTTATTCAGCATAATATTCAGCATCTCTTCCAAGGATGAACTGGCAGATCTGCCTAGCTGAAGCTTCTGCTACAGGCATATGCCATGTCACATTGTTTGTGACAGCATAGAGATATTCTCTGCAAAATGAGGGGGAAAAAAAGCTCAGTCCATGCTCTAATGCTTAATTCCGTTAAAGATTCCTATCATGTTCTGGGATGAACCAGCATTATCAGAAGATCTAGTTAATTTTGACAAAAAAAGCTGGTTATTTTTTGTCTGTCCAAATTGCAGCAAAGCAAAATATTAACAAGCAGGGAATTCAGAGTAATACAGGAACTCCCAAAAGATGGTGAAAGCTACATCAGTGTCTTTGTTGCCTTGTAACTGACCTAGTGATTTGTTTGTTACACCACGGAGATCCATAGGCACGGCCATCCTGGAGAGCCTTCAGCACCAGCAGGTGACACTCACGGTAGCGGAGCAGGAGGTCAGCGTCAGCCCCACTGGTGGCATCCAGCAAGCCCTCTACAGCCTAGAATAGATGCAACCTGTTAGCAGAGGAAAAAACAAGTCCTCTTCCAAATCTTCTGCACATTACATCAGCAAGAGTTATCACCAGAAGACATGAAAGAAAAATCAATTTAGTAATTGTGCTGACCTCTTGATAAGACTGTGTGAGATTTTACCAGCTACTATGGCATCTATACATGCACTGTACACAGCTATGCTACCCAAAACAAACCTACAGGTCTCTCTATGCCCCACTAGCTTTGTATGTGTAACAAATATCATGACAGATCGTGTTAGTTTGTGCTGCAGCTTCCCTAAGTCAATGCCTCCTCAAGCAATTCTGATGGAAAACTACATGAGAAAATATTTATAGAACCTGCCAGAGGTAAGTGAGCAGCTTCCTTAGAGAAAGAGCTGCACCACTCAGAGACGTATCTGTGTTAGCCTACAGCAAACAGAGGATGGGTTTTACAACACAATTTATTTGGTCAAGTTCTAGTCAGGACTGGATCCTTTAAAAGGTAAAAGCACTAGCAGACAAGAACGAAGAGTCTCCCTCCAGCTTTCGGTTACCTCTGTTCTGGCACTGTTCTTGGATCCTCATGCAGACAGCTCAGTATCCTTATACTATTCTCAAGTGGATTTTTCCCTATGTCTGTCACTTGTTCTACACTACTACACAGGCACTGATGCCAGCTCACAGAGCCCACTGCAACACTTCCCACTGGTACAGCCTACAAATTCTGGCTGGGATGGAGTTAATTTGCTTTATAGCAGCCCATATGGTGCTGTGCTTTGGATTTGTGCTGAAACAGTGTTGAAAACACACCACAGTTTTGCCAGTTGCCGAGCAGCACTAGCACAGGATCAAGGCTTTTTCTTTCCCACTCTGTTTCCTCCACCAGTGGGTAGGCTGGGGATGGACAAGAGGTTGGGAAGCAACACAGCCAGGACAGCTGACCCAAATTGAATAAAGGGATGTTCTATACCATATGACATCATGTTCAGCAGTAAAAGCTCAAGGAAAGGAGGATGAAAAAGAGCATTCATGGTTCTGATATTTGCCTTTCCAGGAAAATGTCACATGTGCTGAAGCCCTGCTTTGTGAGGAATAGCTGGACATCTCCCTGCTGATGGGAAGTAGAGATTTTAGTTTCATTTGTGCACATAGCCTTTACTTTCCCTATTAAACAGTCATAATCTGAACAAATGTCATCTAGTCTTCCCTGTGTTTTTTCTGTGTCTTGCAGAAAAGCAGAAAGAGGAAGCAGCTAGATGGATGCTGGGCAGCTGGTCAGGGTCAACCTACCATGCATAGTCATTTATCAGTTACTGCAAAATAAACCTCCCAGGTGTGCCACTAGAAATCTAGTACTATGCTCAATACTATCTACCTACAACGGCAGTTCAAACACCTTTCTAGCCTCCAAATCATCCTGAAATCAGACCACTCTGGACTGCAACAGCTCTCTACTTGCCACATTTGAACAAAACTAAGTCCCAGGATGCCGTACACCTGCTTCTTCCACAGCAGTCTCAACACCATGTGTACAATACCCTACGTGAACACAATGGCTCTCTCCCAATCTATTTATTTATTGGATTTCCAAAGACAGCAGTTCAGTACTGATCACCCAGCAAGTTCCACAGGATGCATGAAGAAACAAGGTCACCAGCAAGACAATCCATGAGCTAGGTGAGTAATAAATTCTAAGCAAGCTGCTACAGAGACGAGTTGTCAACACTCACCTTCTGCAGCAGTCCAAGTGCAGCAATAGCATCCCGGGAGTTCCGAGCCACTACCACGGCCTCCAAGAGGCTACGCAGTGCTTGAACTTGAGGATTCATGGCCAGGGTGTGTGGAATGGACTGCAGGTGCTGCTCCAGTTCTGTCATACATTTGTCATAAATTTGTGCTACATCATCTGTAGCCCAAGCTTGCTGCTTAGGAGAAAGTGAGAATCAGTGATTTTTGCAAGGATTGCATTTGTGATACTCAAATACTGACTGACTGGCTCTTCTCCTTCAGAAAGTACAGCATCCAGAATTTAGACTTCTACAGTACTGTCATTTGTTATGCTGGCATTTTAAGTACATACATATAACTACATGTGAAAATACCCAGCACATAATTCTATCAGTCAGAATCACAGAATGGTTTGGGTTGGAAGGACCTTAAAGACTATCTTGTTTCAACTGCCCTGCTATAGGCAGGGACATCTTCCACTACAACAGGTTGCTCAAAGCTGCACCCAACCTGGCTTTGAACACTTCAGGAATGGGCCATCTACAGCTTCTTCAGATAACCTCTACCAGTGCCTCACCACCCTCACAGGGAAGAAGTTCCTCCTAACATCTAATCTAAACTTGTCCTCTTTAAGTTTGAAGCCATTCCCCCTCGTTCTGTCAGTAAGGCCTTACATATGCATACAAAAACTTGTTAATTATCTTAAAATTCAGACTTGCCATCCATGACCTTCAAAAGTAACCTGAGATTTGAATAAAATGTTTCACTGCAATTAAAACTACATGTAGTAATCCTAAACTGCAGAATTTGTCCCAGTTTGGGTTACAAATCCCCAAGACTGGATGGAAGTTTTATGTTGCCATTACTTTGTCTTTAGAATAAATGCATTTTTTCAACCACTATCCCCAAGCAATACAAACATTTGACTCTTATGAGTCCTTCTAACAAAAACACAAGTTCTGCAAAAGTCTCCAAAACGGCTAAAGTACTCTCAAGCTGATTAATTCAGAAACCTCTACCTTCATAGGCTGAGCCAAGAATCCTGTAGGCTGAGTTAAGTCATTGGTGGGCAAGAAGCCAGGGACATTGCGTGCAAACTCTTCATAAACAGCCAGCTGTTTTGGGTCCACACCTCCAACCTTTGCAATGAAAAGAACAGGCATTTAACTCATTTATAAGACTGAGGCAGTAAAAAATGAGGGCAGCTCGTGTAGCAGGTAGCTACTCTTAAACAAAGTGGCCTAGACATCGAGTAGGATTCAACTGCTCTTCACTGAGGTCCTATCTCTCCTTCCACACCTCCTAAGAGGGGGATTTTGCTCTAAAAATGAAACTCACATTCCCAGAAACAAAAATAACTGAATACTGAGAAATGCTCTGCTGAAAGCACATGGTATGTCCTTTAAAGGAAGAACATAGAAAGGAGACACAAGAAAACAAAATATAAAGACAACAAAACAGTGAGAGGAAACGCACAGAAACAGAGACTCAAGGAACTGAGAAAATTATATAAATACTCAATTTGGAATAATGTATTTGTGTTTCCATACTAATCAAAATAACAGCAGCTGCACTGTTAGGCAAGACTAACTATATATGATTACTCAGCTGATGCTGTGCCATCCACTTTTCCTTATCAGGAGGGAGAGATGAGCAGCATCAGAACAGAACTCACCTTTAACCTGATCTGTTCTGGCATCCGCTCAGCCTGGTACGTTAACACAACAGGATCGCAGTAGCGCCGCCCCTCTTGCCTAGCATGCTTTCTGAGCTCAAATTCCTGGCAAAAACACAAACACCACACTGCATTTTAGACACCCATCGGGATGTGTATGAGCACATAGGATACTTCTTCAACAGTCCAACACTTACAGTTGCGAGCCTCTTGTCCATCTCAGGGCCTGCCTTCTCCACAGCTGTCTTCTGGATAAAGCAGCAGGCAAGCTCACAGTTATCCTGTGCTAACTGGGCAGCTGCCTGCTCCATCATGTCCCTCTGCTGTGGGGAGGCTGCCTATTGAAAATCACAATAGTCAGTGAAGAATGTAAAATTTCCCTGTATATAACTAGCCTTAAAATCTGCATCACTGCTTACACAGAACACCAGCAATAAAAAGGAATGCTCTTAGGATCACACTCCCTTCCCATAGAATATACAATATTAAATTTAATTTTGCATAGCTTTGAATAAAACATGTAGGCAAGACGACAGTAAAGACTTTCAACAAGGAACAAAACAGCAGGAGTTCTCCATCTTCTCCACCTACCCATCTCCAGGGCACAGAAACAAAGGCCTGCTTTAGACAGACACACACAGAGTGATGCTAATGCAGAGAAGGCTTTGCATCACAGTAGAAGTTTTTCTACTTCCTAGGTTGTAATTGGAAGATATAAAGGTGCACCACTAACAGTGTAAAACAGCAGTCCTAAGCCTTTTTCAGTGGGTTCCTTTTCTGATAAGGAATCAGATTTTCTTCCTTCATTCCCAGAGTCTGCTTTATGAGAACCCTGAATAGATACACTTATTTTCCAGGGTGCAAAGCAGCAACTTCCACTAGAAATGGAATACATCTATAAAGGCAGCCTGTCCCATCTACTTGGACCTCCTTGTCTGCTAAGAGCTCTTTCATTAATTCCTGAAAATTACACTATTTCTGTTAAACCACTTCATAACAATAAGCCAGAAAAGAATTTTGAGATGCCTCATACAGAGCCTTTTCTACAACAAAATGTTTTCTACAATTATCCCTTTAAAAACTCCATTTGTACCAATGTCATATGTCTTCAGGGATAAAAAAGCCTGATTAATTTCTAATTGCTGAAAGTACAGCTGTGTCTTAATCTTTCCAAGATCCTTATGCTCTTGTGCCCGCTGCTGACACTGATGGCAAGAATTCTGGGTGGTAGCTGCTGTTGTGGTCAGCAGCTCACAGGCTGTTCCATACTGTTTAGCTCAAACTTTCTTCATTAAGAAGAAATGATTAAGAAGACCTGATAATAGCCTCTAGAAAACCCAATGAATTCACAAGCTGTGCAGAAGAGTCTAAACTACCTATCTGCTAACAGCACAAGTAAATAAAATCTGCCTGAAGCAAGCATGCATGCTGAAACAATCCAAGATATCACCAAAATCAATTCAGTCCTCCCCACTTTAGCTTTTCAGCCTCAAACCCTGCAGAAAGTTCAAGCCTCCAAGGCTTCCATGATATGATTAAACTGGAGAGAACACTGGGCGAAATAAAAAGATAGTCAGGAAGTTTGTGTGCCATTTAGTAAGATCTACCATCTCAGTTTAAGGGTGTGTGACCTGGAATCACAACACTTTTTTCCACTGTAATTCTACAAGAGTCACAAAACTTTACCCAGTGAATTCATCCCCATGCTAGTTAAGCCACACAATTAATTAACAAGTCTACATTGTGGAGAATTGATTTACTAACGCTGGATGCCTACAGTCCCATAAGCTGGATATAAACTCCAAATGATGGGGCTCTTACCCTCAGTGCAGTAGCAAAGCTATTTTTCAAGTTGGTAGCTATGCTCATCAGCAAAGGTTCCCTGCAGGTAATCATGGCCATCCCAGCAGTCAGGTTCCTCATCATGTGGTGAGCAGCCACACGCATCCGGGACTCCTCTGAATCCAGGGCGAAGTCCTTCCTGACTATCTGCTCACAGGTCGTCATGGCAATCTTGATGGATCTGTCGACCACCGGATGGACAAGGTCCTGCACTGCACGCTCGATCGCCTGCCGCACACACTGCTTCAGCTGCGGGTGCGCTTGGAACAGAGGAATCTGCAGGGGAGTAGGAACGGTGAGAGAATAAAGTACACTGGAATCCTACCTACCCTAGACACTTGCATTTTCTCAACAACTTATAAGTGCACTGTCATAGCATGTGCAGTACACCCATGTTCCCCACGCAGCTATTACAGTATTTGATAAATCTGAAACCAGAACAAATTATTATTTTTCTAACCAAGTTGTAGCTGAGTAACAATGCAAAGACTGACTTAAGAGTTGAGCTGCTAACTGAACAAAAGGAGCACAGAGGCTCCTTTTATACCGAAATCCTGATAGCTCCCACCAGCTGAGATCTGCATCAACCCTGGCTGTAAGAATTCTTTTAGCAAACTAAATCAGTTCTAAAACTTACCGTTGGATTTAAGGTAATGTGTGGAGCCAACCCTCCTAAAGAATAGACGTTGATGTCATGGTAACTGTACTGGGGTTGTGGAGGAACCGTGGCTGTACAAGTGGTGCTGGTAGCTGGAGTTGTAGAAGCAGCTGGAGAACACAAGTATGTTTGTATTGAGACACTAGTGAAAAGCAACTGCTTATAAAACAAGTATATAATTCTTATTTAAACCAGGAAACAACCTAGAAATAAAAGGTTTGATCATGAAACCTCCTAAACTTGCCAAGCAACTTTCATTCTCCATTTGCCTAACAATTACTACCAAAGTAGCTTCAGTACATTTTAAAAGAGCTGTTTATTATGACAGCTTTAGCACCCAGTCTATTGTTAATAGGAGGGAGTCTAAGGAGTAACTACACGAACATAATACAGAATTAGTTCTCATGATGGCTTCCATTCCCTTCCCATCTCCAAACTCTGTAGACCTATTTCTTACAAAACTACCCAAGTGCTCCCAAGCACTCAGGAATATTTCAATAGCATATGTAGCTTCATATTTTATTTTGTGATAGCAAAACCTGTCTTATTTGAAGTTTAAGAGTGTGGTTCTGGGTTCTATGAGATGTACTTACTAGTTGTTGTGATGGGTGGTAGCTCTTCTGGCTGCTTCACATCCTTCTTTGGAGCAGACAGCTGCTCATCCAGATTTTTCAGACGATCCTTATCTTTCAGGAGACTTCCAGGTTTCAGCTCATTGATGTCTAGTGCAAGATTCTTGCAGAGCACCTCAATCTCAAACTTCAGATTCAACTGCAAAACAACTCTCGTTTAGGTCATGTCATAAGGAAAATACCCAAAACATCTACTGAGCCACTTGACTCCCAAACTCTCCATTCTAATGCCATCCCTTTCAGAGACTAATAATGACTGAGGATTAGACAACTATCTTGATGCTGACCTCATGGAGAAGTGTTTCATCCAAGGTCTACCAAATTAAGCAACGCCCAAGCAATCTTCCCATGCTATAGCAGTGAGGAGGACTGCTTAGTCCTTCACAACATCCTTCTTGACTAGTATGTCAATAAAACCTTACACTCAGAAGTTACAGAAAAAAATCCAGTAATTTACTTTTAGATCATGTTCCTGATGTAGCTCAGCTAAAACATTCATAATGGCCATTGTCCATGGGTTTGGAGGCCTGAAGACCTACAAGAGAAAGAAGAGAGCAGGATTACAGAAATTCCTTGAATCATCTGGATAATTTATGACTAGCAATGTTTGAAACACAAGCAGCTATGTGTGCATACAGCAATGGAAACCTTTGAACAGCTGTGATTAGAGTCGAATTTAGTATTTTAGTAATAATTATTCCAGTAATTCAGTATAATTAGAAATACATTAGGAACTTAAGTGAAAAACTGGAAACACAATGACCTGGTCCTTCTTTAGAGATCAGTTCTATGTCAAGCAGAACTGACAAGCTGATCAGGATCAAAGTGGGTGGGAGAAAAAAAAAACAAACTAGGAATAAATATATCCTAGAACCTCTTCAATGGCATCCTTCCATTTCTCAATGGAGTTCTGTTCAGGGATACCACAGTACATTTCAGCTAACACCACCTATTAAAAATGCATGGCCATGTACTTTCCCTCCACACAAAACTCCCTGACTTTATGCTTTTATATCCCTTTTCTTTCTCTCCACTGGATTCAATCAGTTTTCATTTTGTGACAAAAGCTGATTACTTCCTGCAATTATTTTACCATTTGAGCAATAACTCTGTCTGTACACTTACCACACTCCTGACACTGGATTCTAAGACTTTGGCAACAAATGGCACTACATAAAGCAATTCTTGCTGTCCCTTAACGTACGCTTCCAGCAGTAGTGACTTCACATCCAAATCCTGAAAAACAATTGAAGTGGGAATGAGGGTAGAGAAAACAGCAAACACACTGCACAATTCTACTAATACACTACTTCCTTTTCAGATACAGGCAAGGCTGAGTCAAGACAGACCTTGAATTTTACAGACTGCTAAGCAGCAGTTACTTTTTGAACAAAGATTTATACATGTACATTTTTACATGGATTAATAAGCTTTTGCCAAAATAAATTTAGCTACTAACTTTTCTGATATAAAAAAAATACTTAGAAGTGTTAAATAACCAACTCTGGAGTCATACTTTTTGTACTTGGCACATAAAAGAGGCACCAGAAAGATTTCCCAAATAGCCTATGCTACTGCATAACAGCATACCAGTTCATGCCAAGGCAATCTGTAAAGACAGAAGCTCACCGTGTGCAAGATGGGCTTATTTTTAGCCATCGTTATCATTCCCAGCCAGTGACCAAGGTTCTTTAGCAAGGAACGGTCTGAGAAGTTGGCTGCAGCTTTATCTGATGTCAACAGCACCTAACAAAGAATAAAAAAAAGGATCTCGAGCAACAAGCAGAAGATAAGCAGACCCCAAATCCAACAGCTGATCTGAATGAAGGTAAAGTTTTAGAACATTAAGTTCTGAGCTTCAGTCAGATTACAAAGATACTTGAACAGCTTTTACTTCAAGGCAGCACCCTGTAGATCTGCACTGTAATGACTACAAAACTCCTTTCTTTAAAAGGATCAAAAAAAGAGGACTACATTTTCCCAGACCTTACCATTTACTCTGTTGAGACTGTTAAAACTACTCCCATAGCTGAATGCAACTTGTGCTTCCTCTTAATGCCTCATCACAGACCTGAAGGCTACAGTTTAACCTTCCAGGGAAACCACCTCATGTCAAAACATAAATCATGCCATCATGTCATAAATCATAAAACAAGTATTCTGCTGTTAGTTCTGTTCCTTAACTCCAGAGGACCATCAGCTGAACAGAACAGGGTCAGCTGTATTCTCAAGAGCCAGGAGATGCTTTTGCACTACAGCGTAACCCATGGTGGTCAGGAAATTCCACCAACAGGTTTAAAAATAGTGCATTCTTTACAAACTTGCTTCATCTGGTCATCACTTCTGGGCTGTTGCTTCCTCCTCTCATCCACATTATCTTAGCCCTCCAATAAATTTTGGCTTTTACACCCCCATTTTCTAAACACACATTTCCCCCCCACCATTCCTCTTGGGCCAAAAGAGTAGAGTGTCATTTTCTATCTTTGCACTTTCCTCCACAGAAAACAACTAGACCACAAGCAATTTTCCCCTGAATTATAATTTGCAAACATCACACAAATTTGAAGTCCACCTACATAAATTAATTCAAAGCAAATTTGCCCTCCTGTTACACAATTTAAGCCTTTCATATGTTCCTAACTGAAAAGAATCCTAGTATTCCTAAAGATAATCTGTAGGTTTAACGGTGAGCTAGAAAGTAGATTTTTGAATGATATTCTGTATTTGGAATCAGCACCATACAAACAAATGGCATGAGGAGAACAGCATGCTCCTGTGCTGCCGTTAGAAAACTTGCACTACTCACCTTGATATTTCTGTAGGTTTCATTCAGAACCATTTTATTAAACTCTGGATTCTTAAGTGTGTCAAGGAAGTTTGAATATAAGCTGTGAAAGTTAGGCTCAATACTGACTCTTTTCATCACAAGATACTGTGATACCCAAGGCATGAACTCTTCTTTCACTGTTTCCTTCAATTCTTCCACCTGTGCTCAAACCAAAGACAAAGCATACCACAGAACAGATGAGAATATAATCAAAACCTTCTGGAGTCAGCTCTGACCAATATACAGTTTATGGTCAGTCAACTGCTTCTAACACTAAGGTTGTTTTTCTACAAAAAAATAAGTATTTGAAATCAGCGTCTCCAAAGACACTCATTATCCAAAGATCTGGTCAACCAGTAAGGACTCAATCATGAAATCAGCAAGGCATAACAATTCACTTCTCCTTCACTTCCCAGTTTTTTACCAGACAACTGGAAATAAATGTTGTCACCTTACAAGTTCAAGCCATCCATCCACGAGACAACAGCACAGGCGGCAGCAGGACTGTACACCTCAACTAGTTCAGAAAAATTCCCTCAATTTCTGAATATCAGAGCTTAACCTTGCAACATTTAACAGTACTCAGTCCATTTATGATGTGAATGTTTATTTAAGATTAAGAACAGGTATCTTTTACCCATCTCTCCTCTCCCTGGAAAATTTTATCTCCAAAGATAAGCAAAGTGCTGGAAACTATAATTTCTTTACAGTGTACTCTCTCCTGAAGTTTTTCAAGTTAGAATTTTCTAGAAGTATCATCAGTCCACACTTAAAAATGAATAAATAAAAAAAGGATTACAAGCATAAAAACTATTTTTACTAGCATTCTTTCATACTTGCCTTCTGTGTCATATTTGACTGAGACAGATTATTGAAGATGAAAGCAATTTTTTCCTGGACATTCTCTGGAGGTTCCACAATCCTCTCTGTTTGATCTGTTGCTACTAACAGTGTATCAATGTTGGTAGTATTAATGGAAGGCTGGAGAGGGAAGAAGAAGTTAAGCATAAACAATACCTAGAAGTGACATCAAAAGAAACTTTTGCTCTCTTCTGTCAAGCAAAAATAGAATTGAGCTTTATCAAGGGACATTTACTGTCTCAGATTCATTTTCAGCAGACTCTGAAGGAGACAAGTGATTTTTTTATTCTAAAAATGATGATCAATACTCAGCAGAAGAATGCTGCTGCAGAAAAAGCCTCTACACGCACATATAATAGGTGCAACTGCAATGGCACCCTTAAGGCCTTTAAGCCTGTGTACAGTTATAGCTTGGAGAAAAATCACAACACAATAGTGAGCAGCACTTAGCACAACAGGGAGTCTCCAGGAGCACTTCAGTGCTGATTTGGGAAGGAGAAATCCCAGAGGTTCATTCTGAGACCAGGTTCTCATTCTGAGTTGCCAGCTTAAGTCAACAGAATGTGACTCTGGTCCCTATAGCTGCAGGTCTGGACTCCAGGGCTTTAGCACCTGGTACATTGCAATTAAGGGAAAAGGTGATGCAGTTTTCAGTATCAATCCTGACTGGAGTTTAAATGGGAAAACAAACACCTCAAAGTAACAAGTTTCTACATGATGTAATCAGGTGTGAAAGACATTAATAGCTACAGTAATGACTGTTCCCCCAAGTGTGTTCACAACACTTTCAGCTGCCTTTGGCTTTTGCCTCCTTTACAGAGATCTATTCAAAGACAGTCCCAGGCAGAAAGACAGGTTTGACTTTCCAGTGCATCAACCATCACACAGAACAGCACTGCCCATCCTCAGCATCCACATGGGACCAAGTGTGTCCCAAAACTCTGTGCAATAGGCAATTCTATCTGCCAACCCTGTAATAACCCTGACAAGCTTCAGAGTTGTTTACACAAGTTACCAAAGACGTGAAAAACCTAATGCAGTTAGAACTGTGTCAGATGTGTGCAGCACGTGTTCTTAATCCCAAGCAGAAGAGCAGCTGCCAACTATTTTAAGAGTCTTGTTGGAAGTCATTAACAGAAATAATGTTTCTGTAATTGTCTTTATAATTACAGCCTCAAGAACACATTTCAACTTGACCCCAAAGTAATTGGGTAGTTTGATGATGAAAAACGCCTTCTCTCTGCAAAAATCTTTGCCATACTTTAAAAGGTTATGTGTTTTAAATCAAAAATAAGGATCACAGTTCGAAAATCTGTACTACACAAATTAAAACAAATACTGTCTGTATGTACTTAGTCCAGAGCAGCATCTGCCCCTCTGGGAAGGGCACAATAACACAATGCTCACCGGCACATCTTTCTTGAAGCTGACTCCAGTTGGCCGGGTGATTGTAATGGTTTTTGCAACGGTGGTGGTGGTTGAGGTGGTCACTATAGTGCTGACTTGGCCAGCAAGAGGAGCTTTTGCTGGAACCTGGGCCTGGGCTTGAGCCTGGGCAAGTGCAATACTTCCAGGGGTGGTGATTGAACCCTGCATCTTCACAGGAGGATCTCTGGATTGCTGTCCATATTCTATGTACTAAAATAGGGCAAACAAGCACATACAAAATTTCACATGCAGCAACAGAACTATAGGCTGATTTTCAGCATGAGCACTATAAAGATTTGCCAATCATTAAAATATTTGACAGTCTTGCCATAAAGGAATCGCTAAATACAACTTTATACCCTGATAAAGTACATCTTGTCACTATGGACTTTCTTACTGCAGAGGAGCCTCAAGCTCTGCCTCTGGCCTCAACAAACTGATGTCAAACATCACAAGACCTAACATGCTTAATATTTTACAGAGCACTACCTAAAAAAACTCCATCCCTATCCCTCCAAGCCTAGAACAGCAGAACAAAAGAGGAGAAAGAGCCTAAGAACAATGTGCGAGTATCAAGAAGCAGGTTACAAAGCAGGTAAGAAGTCTTCTGCAAGGACTCTGACAGCTAGATAGAATAGTCTGCAGCTCACCATTAATAAGCAAAAACACAGTTCAGGAATAGCCAACTTTTAGGTATTACATCTTCTGAAATAGTTCCATAGTAGGAAATTAGTTTCTTTTCCACTGCTATACATTTCCCCAGAAACTGGAAACAGACTGTTAGTGAAACCAATACTGCTACTGGGCTTTGCACCTTCGGGTGTGAGCCTCTACCTTAATGGTCGAGCCAAACTTTTTACTTGTTTAGCTCATGCTCTTAAGCTCTGCCACTGGGATCAGTTTTTCTGTATTTCTACCAATAAAAGCACATACAAGGCAGACACCATGTGATGAACACTGTTTTGGACAACAAGGTATTCCCATGGCTCTCAGACCTTCAGGAAATAAAATTTTCCTGGATTATTTTATCAGGTGTAAGTACGAAACTGTATAAAGCCAGCTGAATGACCTCTATTTTAGACTAAAACTCCAAATCTTTAAGGGACTGGAATATGAATCACTGAGGCACTTTAAAACCTTCATGCACGGACATGCATGCATTGGTTGATTATGCAGTTATATTCAGGTAGCTGTTTCAACATAAACAACCCAAATAGATTTCTGGAAGCAGGAAAGGCACCTTCACCTGCCTACCCTATCCCAAAGCAAAACCTTTAAGAAACGGCATTTGATTCTGTAGATGTAACATGGCCTAAAATCACCACAGATGAGACTGCTTTTTCAAAGGAAAACAGAAATTTGCTCCAAAGAATTTAACATCACAGAAAGTTAGTGTTGCTTACAGACACACTCACCTCCTGTAAATGATGTGGGAACTGTATAAAGTGACTAATAGAAGCCAAGTGCTGACAATACTGGGGATAGTCCTTCAATCTGTCAGACAAAACACGCATTAGTCAGAAGCATAAGCCCACATCAGAAACAGTATTAGAGAGAAAAAACTACCATGTATGTCATTCCCATACTGCACCACAGAATTACTTCTGGACTCCTTACAGCAGCTGTGCTATAAACAAAGCACTACCTACAAAGTATTTTTTATTGCAAAATCTATTTAAAATGAATTAATATAACATTAAAGCACAAGATTTATTCACAGCAACTCATCTTTTCCTACATCTCTATACTTCTGACCTAGTACACAATTGCATTTCTATCCAGTGTTTGCAACAAGATTACTGGATCAGTTATTTGCAGTCTGGTTCAGTGCACTTTAAACAGCAAACCAGAGCACATCTCACACCCAGAATCTTCTCTATCTGCAATTCATAAGTAGTTTTGAGAAAGAACTTTTTCTGAGATTATTTAGCCATACTTTTCTGTGTAAAAGCAAAGTTCTAGAGCTCAGCTCTCAGTCAGTCCTTCAGTAACGAACAGTGCAAATAGCACTCCACTGGAAAGCACCTGTGAAGAGTAATTACATTCACCCCATGTCTAACAAGCTGTTAGTTACTTCATCTAACTCAACACTTCACTGATTTTTATAGTCTAAGTAGTTCCAGCATCTCAGTTTGTCCCACATTTATACAGGTATCACACCGAACATTTTAATTTAGAAAGGTTACCCTTTAACTAGCACATTCACACATTTTGTTTCAAGTCAGTGTATCTTTGAAGAAATCCCAAAGCTGAGCTGTGCAACCTTGTACTGCATGATTAGAGCAGGTTCAAGGTTCACAAGACAATACAGGCACTATTAGAAGTGTACCAAACCCACACTCACCTATTTTTAAATCTATCTAGTGCAGCAATACCAAAATAGTACATTTTGGATGCAAAAGGCTTTCGTAAGGCTTCAAGAACATAGCGCAGGGCCAGGCCCAATGCCATATAAGTAACCAGTCCTTTCTCTATGATGCCCCCGAAGAGACAGGCTGTTATGTGCAGCTCTTTATCTGGGTACTGGGGAAAGAAACGATATTCCTCAAACAAGTTCCTCAGCATACAGTTAAACACTTCTCGTTCCCGTTTAATGTTGGAGTCCTTAAACCGCTGCAGCATTTCTAAGACCTGCAAAGAAATTGGAAATTGTCACCGACAGATTTGCTTTACTTCAGCCCATTCCCATGTTCATGTTTCATAAGTGTTTGCAACTACTAAGGTACACTGTGCTACCACAACCACAAAGTAACTGCTTCATTTTAGACAGCAGACAGACACTACATCACTACAACCAGCTTCCTCTTCAGACTTTAGTTCTCTTTTAAGCAACTGTCTTCACACGAAACTTTTTTGTGACTGCCTACGCCATTACTTTCAAATTAAAAAAATTAAAATTAATGTTGTGTCTTCCATAATTTATAACCGTGCAAATATATTAAAGTAAATTTGAAGTACTTCAAAGAGTAAGTACATCAGACCAATAATTACTCTCATAGAGACTAACAAAAATAATGATCAAAAGCTCGGAAGGTAGAACTTGGGACACTTTTATATATCTGGAACTCGTAGTCATTTTTAGATAGTTTAAAACCAAATACATTTAAGATAATTTATATAGACTATTTAAAAGCACTCTTTAGCACTTATTTTCAACAAAAACGCTTCCACACCACACTGAATTCTTCCCACTTAGCAGCATTTTAGGAGTGTTAATTAGACATCTGAAGTCTTCAATCCAGACAAGTCAAAGCTGAATGTAATGAACAACTGCAAGTTCACTGGGATAACAACTTCAGCCAAGCAAAAAAGCAATGCTGCAAGCATCCACCACGAGCCCTTTATTATTTCCCACTAAAAGTAATACATGAAGGAATAATTACAATCCACTTTATTGCAAGTCTCTGGACAGGTGCTGTACCTGCTACAGAAGGGAACTCACCTCATCCACAGACATGGTTGGGTGTGGTGGATGGTTGTAAATACGCTGGAAGTAGCTGTTTGCCTCATCATCTATTTCTTTGCTAAAGTGCTGATTAGCTTCTGGCCACACCTGAGATAAGTCAGCTGTTAAAAAAAGGAACAGGTATCATACTCAGGACAACTTCAGACAGTCAGGATTTCATCTAGTTGTTTCAACTCTTCCACCAATCTACACAGAACTGCTAGTTCTTCTGAAGAGCAGGATATTCAACCTTTCTAGTAGACAGGAATTGCTATTTAAAAATCTGTTTTCAATATGCTATATTTATTCAAAAAAACTGCATCCTAAGATAGCATTAACCTCATACTGCTCTACTCCTAGAACCCAGTGCACTCCAAGCTAACCTCAGCTGATAACCAAATAACTGAATGCAGAACAGTCTAGAATAAAGCATGCTACACAACACTAACATGCACACAAACTTGCACACAAACTTTCAGGCCAGCCAGTGAGCTTTCAACAAGTTTCTATTGAATGTTCAAGACCCAGAATACAAACCAATGGTGATTACAGCCACCTCCACTGTACCTCTGTAGAGATAGGTAACTTTGCTGTTACTGTATATGGCTTCTTTGATAGCTCCTCTGTAACAGCAATGTGGAAGGTTTAGCATATGGCTGTGCTTCCTGACCATTTGACTACTTCAGCATCTCACTGTGAGCATGCTGCAGAGGCATGAATGAGTTAAGGATAATGGCTTAGTGTTAAGAACCAGATTATTCCTTTCAAAAACTATCTTTCCAGCAGCTTTTGTTCATCTTATTTGTATCCAATGTTGCAGTCTACTTCACTGCTTCACCTATCAAGTTCCCTGCTCCAAAAAGACCTTACCCAGGTTTAATCTTGTTACAAACAAAACAAAAAACACCCTGGTACCACGCACATACAATTCTCTTCCAAGGGCAGGACAACACTTTTGTTCAAAACACAGCACAGCAGAAAAAGGATAGAAACACACTATTCATGCAAATCCATAACACATTATATTTTTATGCTAATAGGTTCTTTTTTAACGCCACCCCCATCCTGGACATTTGGCAAGCTCTTAGGATACATATTTAGAAGCACTTTTTTCATACTACTATAATAATACAAGAGCCACACTTCTAACATTTACCACCTACAGATCCAAGCTTCCCCTGAAGGAAACACGGATTAACTGCAGACCACAGTCACACTTCACAGTCACAGACAACACTACCACTTACAAGGTTTCATCTTACTCTGCTGGAATGTAGGCTGGTTCAGTCCAGATGTGCTCAGCTTCCTTTGCACGAATGGGTCATTGTTCACTGCAGGAAGGCCCAGGGCTCCAGTTCCTATGCCAGTCAGGCTACCCGTATTAAGACCACCTACTGAAAAGCAAACCTGTAGTGAGACCACTTACTGAAAGCAAGCAATTGGTCATCTCAGTTGCACCCTCACAGTATCCACTTACCACTCCTCCTAGCACTTGTCATTTCCAAGAACTCAGAGCTTTATAGCCTCATTGCTGTCTAATATCAAGCAGTTTTAACATAAGCAGTTCTTCATCTCTGTCCCAACCTAAAATAATGCTGCTATATTTGTCAAAACACTCATCCTCTTGACTCAAATCTTTTACCTATTGCAGCTCCAACACTCTGAAGTGCTGTTTCAGCAATGACCCAGGAGTGAGGACTCCTCACTCCATATCGGAGTGTAACTCCCTTCCCTATGACACAGCTGCTCATCCAGTGTGACTTCCCACCCTTAAAGGGAAGGAAGAACCCAACCCTCCCTTAAGGAGTGGGCTGTCACATTCAGTATTTCCAACCTCAGCAACAACAGTGCCTTAGCTGTGTCATGTCAAAAACAAACCACTCCACCTGAACAGCAGTACCTGGAAGCTGTGAAGAAAGTCCTCCGATGCCACTGAAACCGGTTGTCTGGTTTTGGGTGGAAAGAGGTGGGAACGCTTTTGCTGGTGACTGAGGAGTACTGAATGCAGAGCCCAAGTTTGGAGGGAAGCCTTGCAGGCTCTGGGTGTGAGGAGCAGCTGAGCCACCTAAACTAAGTGAGGCCATTCCTGCAAGTGAGTCGATCTGAATGAAGAAAGAAGATTATACAGACATCCATAAACCACAATCCAGATGATTTTTCGCATGTTTTGTACAAAGACGGCTACATATCAAAACATTTATGAGAAAAGCTCTTCTGCATGGTTACTGTAAATTCTGAAGTCATCCACATCACCCCAAAAGATTAGTTTGCCTACAGAATGCACTCTTATTTTTCTTCTGCAATCCCATGAAATCCTATTCTCTCACAGGTTCTACAGAAAGCCAGATTGTTCCACAGTCTGTAGCTGAGTGTAACACAACAGTAAATGCTTACCATAAGCAGCATTTACTTCTACTTGCAGATTTTTGTACCAGAGTAGTTTATGCTCTGCAGTTTGCAACCTCAGACTCCACCTCAAGACTTACAAAGATGTTTCATTTCAAACTTAAAGAGTATTTTTGACTGTCTGAAGGACCCTACTATGCCAACTTTTCACAGCTAAATACCTGAATGAAGTCTACAATAAAAAACATTAAGACCTGGTTTATGAATAGGAGGGAAGGCACAATACAGTCTGCCAAAGCAGTAAGTTAAGGAACTGACTAGGAACAGTAGAAAATGGTATTATCTACCCAGAAGACAACATGACTACAGAGTAAAAATTGCTGCTGTTTGTTCATATGAGTTATTTGTAGCAGGTTGCCAAGGTATTTGGTACATCTGATGAGCAACTTCAACAAAGCAACAAATCACAAGAAAACCACTGTCTGCATTTAGTTTACATAATCTACTGACAATTCAGTCATTCTTAAATGCTGAATTGTCACTATTTAATGTGAAATACTTTTCACCAGTTAAAAATCTGCCATTGAATGTAACTGCTAGAAGCAAAACCTGTCTGTAATGTGTTGCTCCCAGAGGAGGAAGGGATGATGAGTGGCAGGGATTAACTGAAATGTACCTTGTTTTTAAAAGAGCAGTTCAGTTGAGAGCTGAAGAGCCCCAGTTATAACAAGTCCTTATGCTCTAGCACTGTGGCTTGGCCCGTGAAGCTACAAACAAGACACATCAGGTTCAAAGGCAGTGCTTAATTCTCAGAAGTCCTAGTAAATTTTAGCACTTTAAAAGAAAGCCTCAGTTATTTTAAGTAAATCAAATATCTGTCCCTCCTCAGTGCTCCCATGCTGTAATACTTCAGTTACTTCTTACAGACATCAGTGAAGTGAAAGACAGTTCTGAACTACATCCCTCAGACATTATTCTCTCGTTACAAGCAAGCTATCAAGACATGCAAGCACAAAACTACGTGAGCCAGATGATGTTTGGCTTAGTCCTGCAGAAAGAGCTCAACTAGTACAGCAGAACTAGCACTACATCAACACCATCTTCTGGAAATGCAGCATGTGATTGTTCTACCTGCACAGGAGAGATAGCATCCAAGCTGCTGGCGCTGGGCGGGCGTCCTTTGGGCATGACTCCAGGTGGGGGCTGTCGAGCCTTGTTCATGACATTACTGCAGTTTGCTACCATGGTGAGGATCGTCTCTGACAGCTCCTGAGAAACACTCCTGGGATGCAGAAGCACGACAGTGAGCCATGTAACAGTCACAAAAATAAGGCCCTTAACTTATTTGATTTTCCTAGAGAAATTGAGGCCATATTTCACAAAAAGAAGCTGCAAAACAACCTCAGCAAAAGCTACATTTTGTTATTAGAAAAACTTGCCTTACGTAATTTTCCAAGAGAAACAGCTATATTTAAATAGAAAAGTTTAAACTGTAGTTCTACAACAATCTCCAATAGACTATTACTTTGTTTTTGATGATTCAAATACTCCTTTACAGTTACACCAGCAAGTAAGGGCTTACAGAAGGCTGGGATATGACCTAGATGGCTCCAACAGGTTCTTGGAAGAGCCTTTGTCTGCTGATTGTCCACATTATGGGTTATATAACAGCTTAGCCTCAGGAATTAAAGCACAGATAGTGATGCTGTGATCCCTTGCTCAAATCTGCCCCTCAAGGCTTCTTCCTGTACCAAACTTCACCATTTATGGTTATTCTCATTCTGAATCTCATTACGCACAAGGTCTCTCTAAAAGATGAGATACATGGGCTATGTACTCACAGACAAAAAAAGAAGAGGTAAATACCACCACCTGCTTCACTAAAACTCATCTGTCTACAGACTGAAAGACGTGCTTCACACACTGGCACTAAACCCAAACAGAGACAGGAAATTTAACTATTCAAGGAAAATATAATCAAAAAACATCAGAAAACTCAAACTTAGGCACAAAGTCATTGCACAACCCAGAGCAGCCAGTACCTCTTTCCAAAGTGTTCCATGTCTGACTGGCAGGTTCCCAAACTGGAAGGAAAGCCAGCTCTGTTGCTGACTTACCTAACCACAGACATAATAACAGAACACTAACATTTTCCTTTTGGAAAAAACAGCCAATTATTTATGTTTCCCTGAACTTCAGTTATACCTTTTTGGTGAAGACAGCTAAAGCTGAAGATTCCTTCCTGTAACGGTGTAACTATCCTAATACAGCTTTGTTGTTCTGTTAACATTGTCTGAAGATTCCTCATTTCAATTCAATTTTCACAAGCTTTTACTGCTCAACTCTTGGGATGAGGGAAAAAAGAACAAAGGAACCATGCTGGTGATTAAGGCAGAAGAATTGAAGATTAGCCTTCAGCTTTGGCAGGTATCCTGTTATGGGACACACAGAATTAGTTAAGGGCATCCAGCTATTCTCCAAAGCCAGTGATCCACTATGCAGTGTGGGGAAAATCCCACCCATGAGAGATGGGAATCTGGGGAGGTATCATGGGTGACCAGGTTTCTATACAGGGCAATGGACATGTTAATAACTGTTTCACAAGCTGGCTCCTTTACACTCTTTTAACATCCTCTCACCAGAGCCTTGTTTCAAAGACTTCAAAACAAATGGCCTTGGGGGGAATGTATGAAAATGCAATCAGAAATCTATCTTCAAAAAACCCCAAAGAGATTTCTTTTTCAGAAAGTGCAACCAGACCTGAAGAGTCTGAGCTTGGGACACAGCAGAGTCAGTATCTACAGTATGTATTTGCCCTCACCTGAGCCAGTCTCAGAAATCTCAACATTTAAATGTATGTACGACCAGTTGAAATGCACCATAGGATTTTTTCTGATGCAGGAGGCATTTCAAGACCATACAGCATTTCAGTCAGCCATGGAATGGGTCAGGGGAGTCTACAGTTCACATGTCGTTACCAACCTCAGTCTTTTGCCCTTCTCCTTTTTTGGGGGTTAAATTTGCAGTCTTCATGCTTAAATACCACAACATGCTTTTGCAAAACAAATTCCAACTTGCCGTAGATAGATAATATGGCAGCCCAGAATGAGGACAAAGACAGACTTACAATTCCTGAGTTGGATATTTATGGTCACTGGTTAGACCATTTGTGCTTTGGAGAGAACCACTAATGTTTTGTCCCACCATCTAGGCAGATTTAAGGTTAACTTTTTTATCATGTCAAGAGACACACTGCTGTATTAAGTTGCAAACATCACAGTATTTTTAGATAGCACAGAACTGCAGGTTTTCTAAAAAAAAAAAAAAAACCCAAACCCCAAACCAACCAACCAACAAACCCAACAAAACCAAAACTCACAAAAAAACCCAGTCTGCATTTCAGGCAAATGAAGTTGGTGGGCTCAGAGCCAGTGACCAGAGTCTAGAGCAACAAAACTGTCACTGTAAGGGAAGTTCCAGCTTGCTGAAATCACACGTTCATTTCTCTTACTCTTTTTTCCCCCCAAACACTTTCTTACAAAGCAGAAACAAGCCTTTTCATTCCTGAGGCACAGATACACAGAAACCTCTTCCCTGCTTGAGACAAGGACTGAGAAGAAATGACCATTCCCCACACTGACACACTTGGACCATGCAGGACATGACTGTGTAGAGAAGGCACTGCTGCCCCTCTCAACTCACTGGAGCTCCACAAGGGAAGGACTTCTCACAAGCACCTTGTTAATAAATTACATGGTTGGTCAGCCCGTGGTGCCTGCAACCAAGCCTGACTTCACTGTAAAAACACTCAGTAATAGAAGGAACACCTACTTCTTTTTGAAGACCCACTGTTACATGATGCCACAACTGCAGTGTTCACCAGTGATAAACAAGCTGCACCAAAAATAAGTCTCAGAACATGCAGGGACCTGGTGGCTAAAAAAAAGTGTCTCCCAGGTCACAAAATAAGACAAGAACTAACTACAGCCTAATTAAAGAGCAGGGTCCTAAATCAACAGATTTAGGAGATAGCAGGCTTCAGCTAGTGAAGTGCAACTACCCTCCCAAATGTATTTCATATTTACTGTGATTTTAACCTTCTAGTCTTTACAACGCCTGCTTCCACTTGTGACTGAAACCTAAGTTAATCAAAGCAATTGCTTCATGAAAGAAATCCAAGCTTTTTTTTTCTAAAGCTCAAAGAGAATAACTAATGGAAAATGCCTGCAAGTAGGTCACATTCTTGTATAAAAGGGAATAAAAGTAGCTATAAAAAGAAACCAAAGGCTGTGAGAATTGTGCCAGTAGAGAACTAGTGGCATTTGGAATTAATGGAATAAATAAAACTCAGTAACACATTAAAATTCAGGACACAATGACATTAGATGCAATTCAAATCTACAGTTAACTATTAAACCTCTAAAACACATACACTGCAGCATGTAAAATAAGGAATATAAGTTCATTTGAGAACTACAGTCTGAAAAGATGTGCTTTGACTTGAAAATTAAGAGCTATCTTTTCTGACCAAAAGATGTGCTAGATCATTTTATTTTAGAAACAGCCTTTGAACTTCAATTGCACAGGTTCCAGCAGAAAACAGGAAGTCTTTTCTCCTAAAGTTTTACAGGTACCTCAACTTCTCTTTCAGTTCCAATACTCATTGTGACCAACTCTATGTTGGTACTAATTTCCTACTGTCTACATGAGAGCCATGAATCATCCTGGGTACCTTTAAAGATGTTTCTTATGTCTTTCAAGACCACACTGGCTAGGCCACAGGACACACTATAAACCCCAGATTACGTAACACACACTTGGACATGCCAGCCTCATTTAGTGCCAAAATGTAGCAGCAAAACAAGCCCCATCTGCAGCTTCCAGTCACTCTGGCTCGCACATTGCACTACGCTGCCTCTCATTACCTCTGAAATACAGCTGCAGTTCAACACACCTTGATCTGACAGCATTAAGAAACAACACCACAGATGTTTTACAATTTTCTGTCACATTTACTATGTGTGTACATACATTTAAAGACTGATTTGTCCAACTACAGTTTCCATCAGGCCTGTATTCTACCCTTGCCTCTAGCAGCTCTCAAATCCAAACCCCTTTCTTTTGACTTCAGCTGAACAATCTGATCTGCAAAAGATGTTCAGTATTTTCCATCTTTGACTACTTTGAGTCTCTCTCAAAGACAACGGAAGTTACACATATCTAGTTTCAGTCTCAATTACACTACAGTCACCACTCCCCACTTTTCTCCTACGCATAAGGACGGCATGAGTCCTTTTTGCCAAAGCAGTTACCACACAGAAACATTTGGTTAACACAATCACAAAATCCGTTATAAAGACACTGTTTTCCAAGATGCTGTCCCATTCTGTAGCCATGGCTCGGATTCCTTCATCTGAATTACAGCCCTACACCTATCTAATCATTAACAACTGATTATCTGACTAACCAGACAGCCTCCAGTCACCAAGATCAGCTCACCTGTTTGACGATAAAGACAATACTCAAGCTCTTGTGATCTAGCCTACAACAGAAGTTTCAATGCAAAATTAAATGTACTACTGCACCTAGCCCTGCAAGTTTATACGCTCTCATTAACCCTATCCTCCACATGAAATTCCAAACCAGCTGTGACCATGTGCTAGAAAGCCAGCTGCAAACAGATTACTCTTTCAGCATAAGCAATATAATTCTTACCCAGCACAAGCTTGCAGACAGGCCAACATAGTCGCCAAGGTTTCTGGAGGAAGCTGAGCACTTTTGGGCTGATCCTTTTCTGGAGCAAGGCCACCCAGGATAGATGGACATCTTCTCTTTAAGAAAGTCATACAGGCCTGGATGAAAGGTTCCTGAGGAAAAAATGTTATCTTAATCTCCCAAACCACATCCAAGACACTATTTCAAACTTGGCAATTGCACCATGGAAAGAATTGCACTAAGCTACTATAGTTCAGTGAAAAAGTTGAACTATCAGACCATAGACACTTTTGACAACTTTAAAGCTACTTAGAAAATTGTTAAAGTGACTTAAGTTAGTCACTGACAAGAGTGCAAAAATAAAGAGAAAAATCCTGCTTTACCCCATGCTCCCGAATTTTATCTGTGAGCCATTTGTCAAGTTTGAGGTATTCCCGTCGAGAGGCAAGTGCAGCAAGGTCAATAACAAAGGCAAATGGAGTACCATTTAGCAGCATTGACAAGGCCTAAAGAAAGAAAATCAGAAGACTACTAGTGAAGACACACAGATACCCTTTCTCCTTTCTTTCCTTTCTAGTTCCCATACATGTTTTAGTAAAGAGGTCTTATTATGACATGCTGCTATGCTTTCTTTGTCAACAAAGATTGGTACTATCAACTTCACTTATAGCTCGCTTGTGAGACAAATAAGCAAGAGCTCTGATTTGAAATCATGACTTCACCTTCTTTGAAGTGACCTTGTGCTGACAGTTTTAAATTCCTCTGTGATATGAAAAACCAGCAAGTGGTCAAGAGCTACCAAAGTCAAGCAGAAGAACCTAGCGTTTTCCTGCAAACAGACCCCAACCACTTCAGAGATACTTGGAACATATCTGCTCAAAGAGGTCATCTCTGAACACTGTAATTGCTACAACAAAACTGACTTCAAGCAGCAGCTGGTACTCTTACACTTTGAGACACCCATTTATTTTGCACTAACTTTAGGAAGCAATAAAGACCTCAAAGAAGTTAGTCACAACTTCCAGTCTTTTGTCAATGTATAAAATCCAAGAACTAGTAGCATTCTCAAGAAATCCCCACTCCATTATGTTGAGCAGTGCTACCTTCACACAAACATCTGATATTTTCTACATTGTCATTTCAGTAATATTAAAGGTTAAAACAGTCAAAGCTCTTCCTGGATTCACACCACATTCACACAGCAAGCAGTTCTGTTGTGCTGCTTCCCAAGGTACTCGTCAGCTAAGCCACGATAACCAACCCCACTGCAAATACCAAGTACAATGTCTTGGGCTCACAATAGGACAGGTTGGAAGCATCTGCAGTCAGATACCACAACTCAGCTGAAGAGTACTTTAAGTCATAGGAACGTAGGTTTTTTTTTTTTAAGATGAGGGACAGCAGGCACAAATGAATTCAGACATGCCTAAACAATGTAATCCTTACTAGATTGGTCTAAGTTAAGCTTAGCTTTTGCTAAAAGATGAGCAAGTCTGCATAAGGCACCAGACAAAAAATAATGGCAGTATTTTGCAAAACTCACCTTCAAGTCTTGCGCCACATCAAGAATACGTGACAATTTTGCCTGATCATACTGCTCCCCTCTCATGTACCATTCTGCCATGGCATGCATGATAAGTTGACGAATTGAAGGAGACTGACCCTGAGGAGAATTAAATTAGGATTGTACTTCATGATTCTAGTAACAGGATCAATTATGTGAACATTCAACAGGGCATTTCACAACTAAAAAGCTGAACATACAAACATATTTACTCTTTAGCTTCAGAACTTGCTTCTGATTTGAGCTCTTTCTATGCAAAAATAAACTACCCAGGAGCTACAAATAAATGATGTAGCTGACTGCAAATGGTAGATACATATATCCCCACCTCTCTCCTACCACTGTCCAGAACCAATTCCTTTCTATCATAGGCAATTCACTTTCCGACTACACAAATATTTATAAAATGTTATGCCTGCCTGACATGATGTCCTGAAGTGAAAATTCAGTACCACACCTTAAAAAGGAAAACACAGTATCTAGATCATTGCTCATACAGGGGCAATTTCAAAATACAACACAAGCAAGATGTTTATGGCTGCAAGGGTTTTGTTTAAAGGAAAAGTGTCATGGAATGGCACCATGTCCCATGGTAATCATCATTCAGTGCCCTGATCTCAGACCTACCTTGTGGAAAAATTGCTTCTTCTGCCATTTCAAGACCTCATGCAAAAAGCACTTCACATCTATTCTACCCCTCATCCTTCAATTTAAAGACTTCCATCAGGAAAATATAAAACATTCATAGCATGACCTCAGAGGTCAAGCTTCTTGCCATTAACTCTACTCTAGATGAACAGGGAAACATGTTTGCTAATGCAGATTCCTTCCAACCCCAGAGACTTCTTCCACTTTAAATTTCGTATGACTTCTCTTCGTTTAACTATCACTGCACACAGTGATGAAGGCCACACCAAACAAAACACTCATCAGAAGGATGGGATTTGCATACACAGCTACTATATCTCTACATGGAAGCTCTCCTTGAGAACGCTCAGCAGCCAGTCCCAAGTTTTCAGAAAACACCCAGACTGAAAACTTCCGGTGCAGGTAGTTTCTTTATGTCTAGAATAGCTTTCATCTTTTTGGCAAGTACAAAGCAGATTATTTTTGTTTAAACCTTCCCGCCTCTTACTACTTCAAGTTTTTACATTTTATATGTGTGAGGTTGAGAGTTGAGGGGACAGGGTAGGTGATGCTGTTGTGAGGGGTTTGGGGGTTTCTTTTGGGTTGTTTGGTTTTGCATTTTTTTCCTTTTTCTTAAAATAAAACTATGGTCAACTTTGTTTAAAGCTAAAGGTTTAAAAAGTCAAACTTAACTTGGGTCTCTGTACTTTTCCAGGAATATTTTCTCAGTGAATATTATTGAAAACCAAATCATAACAGTTTGCTTCAAGTCAGGGAAGAGACATCCCATTACTTTGCATAAACCATGGATCATTTACCTCTCAGATTTTAAACTGACCAGTTCATAAACCAATACAAACATTGTTTTAACTGTTCAACTCATTTAACAAGCTTTCAAGCTACAGGAACAAACTACAGTGAAAATACTTACCTGTCCATGCCATGCATAGTGCAAAATGATGGCTGAGTTGGGATGGTTGCCAAGGAAAATTGGCATGAGCGTGGAGATGAGTTCATGGCGCAAGGTGTGCCAGGACGTGTTGATCTGCAGTAAGGCCAATACCAGCATATCTGGGCAATGCTTGATAGGAAAACTGAAGAGCTGCTTAACCTGTTCATACTGCCCCACTTCTGCCAATCGTAACAGAGACTCAATCAAATCCAGGCTCTTCCTAACAAAAGAGAAGAAAAAACAAATAGACAACTCCCACAAAGTTACCAAGCAGCAAGTTTACAGGATCCTGGATTCAAGTATATTATGGCAGCAACTTTAAGGACGTATAAAGCAACACCCACTGCAAACAACCTGACACTGCAGCTCTTATCATGTACAATTAAGCCTGCAAGAAACCATAAAAAATAACTCAAGATCTTAGGAGCTCCTAATTATGTTAGGCAGGAGAGGGAACTGAAAGCTGATGTTGAAGAAACTCAGCTTGAGCTGCGTCACTTGGATAACTGAACTTGAAACATATTTCCAGCAACGGAATACACTTTTTAAAACATCTCAAAGTCCCCACTTGTGAAAGTTAGTAAAGAGACTCTACTTGTTTTGCCTGCTCTACAGACAAATGATCACTGCCCATTTACTTGTATTCCTCATCCTTCAATTCCCTGTTCTGGGCCATAAAATTGAAAAGGAAGCAAGTATCTGTACTGAAATAAGCTACATGGCTATACCAAAAAAGGGGTGTAAAGGCCAGCTCAAAGTCACACCAGTCAGCTTTATGCAGTAACTCACCAATAGCCACATACATTTAATAATTAAATTTTAGGACTTCTTTCATACAAGCAGAGCAAGTTTCTCTAATATCATCCTGGGAAAGACAGATTTAAGTTTCAAACCACCTCCTCTATCCCCTCCTTTCAGCGTGAGGATATGCCAAAACACACCAGCAGACGCTCTCCAAACAAGCTGAAGACTCCAACAAAAGCAAGGTATTATGAAAGTACACAGAAGTTCTGATACTGTGAATAGTCACAAATACTAAAGGTTGATCTACTGGTATGTACATAGCTACAATAAATCTGGCTGCATGAAGATAAAACCACCTTTGACCAGACAATTAATCTTACTCTATGTATGAAAAGCAGTTGAGAGCAGGTTTATTACCATGTTGCAATTTCTCGATTGTCATCCTCTGGTGGTGCTTTCAGGATGTCTGTGGCAACAGTATGGCAAGGGTAGTCAGCAAAACAGAAGATGTCGGGGTTTATGAGGGAATGTTGGATGAAGGAGAGCTGGAATAGAAAAAGATGTCAGAAGTAGTTTAGATATTAGAATTTCAGGTTCCTTCCGCTTATCAAGTGCCACACTTTGAGAATGATACAAGTCAACTAAGCAGCAGGGATGAGCCAAGCTTCACTGTGTGTTTGAAGCAAGACTGAATCTTACACTTCCAGAATTTGAGAACGATGGGTACAGATGTGCTGAGGGTACTTGTTTGCACGAAGTTGTGACTTTTTTGTGTAACCAGGTAAGCACTCTAGAGCACTGCCATGCAGCAGCAGTTCCATGCTCAGCTGCACGACACACCAGAACTCTGCTGGGGCCAAAGGTAGGGTCACAGTGCACAGCAAGTGACCATGTCCCACACAATGCAGTCAATCACACGCAGTACTTCTGTAACACACCTGAGGCTTGTGCCTTACAGGCCAAGGTTTCAAATGAGGATTATCTAAACTTTCACACTACTGATCTCCATTTATCATTCAAGAAATTCAGGAACTTTGCAAATATTCTACAGATAGAGCAAAAATGTTGATAAACATACCTGGCCCTCTGCATGCTTCCAAGGTCTGTATATGGCATTAACTGGAAAAACCTCCATGCCCAGCCCTCTCTGGATGCCAAAAACTACAATGTGCAGGCCCTTGCTATCACGAATCTGAAATCCTGGATGGTCCAATTCATACGTTACTACTTTGAAGTCCAGGCTAGGGTTCTGCAACCAGACAAGCAAGGATTGTGAGCTTTGCACTTTACCATCTTCAGTACTGTCTTGAAAGAACCCCTCTTCATCAGTATTGTACCCAGCCTAACATCCACCCAACTTTTAGCTGAAAGCAAGGGTTTTGTTTTAAAAAGAGATGTATTTATTTAGTTGTGAGAATTTGATGCAAGTTAATGTTTTAAACTGCCCTGTGAGATTGCACTTCCCCAGCATTACAGTAGCTGTCTCTCCTTCCAAAAATTTAATTAACAATTCTTTAAACACCCCCAAACATATAGTTCCTCTCTTAGCATATTAACTTACTCCTTTCCTAGGCTTCCACACTCTCTGATAAAAGGCAGAAGGGTCTGATTTGCTGCCAAGCAGAACTTGCTCCTCCTTTTGCAAAATGTAAACTCCAAGACCTTGTAAAGCACCCAATGTATTTTCAGGAACAGTGTGAAACAATATTGATGAGGGAGCTTGGAGGGAACTGTGGCCATTACAGAACACAAACCACTCATTTCAGAGATAGGTGAGCATCAGAGACAAAGCTATTTTATGGTCCAAGGTTTAGAAAAACAAAACAGTGACTTCTGCATAGAGAACATACAGAAAAAATCCTGTATAAGGCAAGCAAAGAAAATGGTACTCATGTTTAACTGAGTTCATTACAAAAACCACTGCTTATAAAGCAGTGAAAAAACCTTCCTATTTCTATATTGTTATCATACCTAAGAAGCAATAAAGAAGAGTTTTGGAATGAGTAGCTACAAAAATACTTTCATTTTCATCACTAATGCCTACAGTAAGAAGTTTTCCAAAACAAGGTGTCTGATGCACAAAACTTTCCACTGTCAGAAAAACACTGAAAACCAAAAACCCTCAGAGAACACATGCTGGAATACATGGGAGCAGTGTCGAATGAATCTCAAACTGCACCCCAAATTACTCAAACAAGTAGTTTCTATTTCCCAGAATTCCTCAAAATTTTCTTGTTCATGAGGGAAAAGAACCCCCAGCATTTAAGTTACATTAGAGAGATTCAAAGCTATTCAGGCTGTTGGGGAGCTTAAAAAGGTTTATAATGGTACTGAGATATGCCCTGCTTTATCCATATGAAAGACCAAGATGCTTACAAGACTTACCAGCTCTTTAAGAACATCAATCAAGACCTCCACATTCCAGGTATGGGCTTGGCTTCCGTCACTCTTATCTTTGCCATCACTCCAAATCCCACTGCCAGGAGCCGAAATAGACTGCAAGTCAAATACACTGAATCAAACACTAGTAAAAAATAAAGCAGTCTCAACACCCACTGGCTACGGAACTCCCTGCACTAGAAAGGTATAAAGAGAAGTTCAGACTAGTAATGACATCAGTTTAACACTTTAAGAATCTTTCATTCATGAAAGCATTACAGAGATTTACAGCAGGACAGTCAGAAGTACAAGTATTGAATAATACAAACAATTGTTAAATTCCTAGAGGCCAGCATTTTAACTCCTTCTTCTGCTGAAATACAATCCCCAGGACAACAGACCACTCACTTGTAATGGAATACCGTCTGTCAATCCTGAATGAGTTCGAGCCATCATCCCCAAAACCCTGGCAACCTGGGCAGCCGTGACTTCCCGAACACCAAACTGCATGATTATGTTGCGACATTCTTCGACACTAAGATGCAACAAAACAGAGAGATCTTACAGGAAAGCAAGTTTCACTGCAGCACAACATAAGACTTCAGCCAAATTAGTCAAATGATCCAACATAACAAAATTCCAGGACAATCAAGAAGAAAAATTCAGTAGACAATCTGTGCAATTATTTCCATGAAATACACTGTGCCACATTTCCAGTTCAAAGCCAGGTGTACTGAAGTGACAGGGATGTCACAGAAACGTTTCATAGACTGTGCTCTGTCAAAGCAAAAGCACAGGGTGGGTTTAGCAGTCTTCTTGGTTAAAAGCACTTCCACAATTAATCTGTGATACAGAGCTTCAGAGACTCAAGGTTTCTGCTACCTAAACGTGAAACAAAGGCTTTGAGAATGCACATTTCAAAATGCTGACATGCACTCTTCAAAGGTAAGCTGTGAACGTTTGCTCTTCAGCCTGATACAAATCATGGCATCCCCGAGCAGAGGGCACCAGCAAAAACCTCACAGGAGACAAGAGAGAAAACAAAGAGCAGATGACTGAGTTTCAACTTCAGAACTGAAGGCTTTTTTAGAAATTTTTTTTCCATTTTGTGTATACTTCATAACTAGGCCAGGAAGATTTATATAGCATGAGTATATAAACTGTTTTATTAACAGGCATGTGTTAACAAAGGAAATAATTCATTATCTTCCAACACATGGTGTTTTTACTTCTTGGTTTAAACAGAAACTCATGTTAATACCTTCGAGATTTCATCACCTCCCCAAAGTAATCAATACTCTTTCTCTTGAAATACAGAATAATTTAATTCTACCTTATGCTTCTTACAAAAAAAGCAGGTTAGCTTCATTCTGAGGGCTAAGTTTTGCAAGAGCAAAGTTCTTCCAACACTCTAGTGGGATTTAGCTGGAATTTATGTCTATCCAGACACTTTCATTTTCACTTATGAAAGGGTGATAGTCAAATTCTTATGAAAGCTTCACAAGCAATGTGAATCCTTTTATGTAGCACTTCTTACCATGACAAAATTCTACACAGTGTCTACAGGCATGTAATACACATCAGAAGGAAGTAAAATACAACCAGAATTCAAATAAACTACCTTATAATACTTGATAAGATTCTACTTATTTTAGTAGTTAAAGTGCTCTTTACCTTTTACATCAAGAAACAAGAAAGAAAACCACCACCACCCAAAGTTACATGCTTGAAAATTACATTTTCCTACTAACCTTGCACAAAAGCCATAGCCAACTTCTTGCATGAAATCTGCCAGAGAACTCTCCATCATGGTTTTGGCTATCCCTCCAGAATCAGGCAGGATCCTGTCCATTAGAATGTCCCGTTTTTCAGGGTATAGAAGTGGTGCAAGCACCACAGGGCAACGCTCCTGGGGAAAATCTAAAGGGAAGGGTAACAGTATGTCAAAACACCCAGAACACCAGCTGCATGTGAAAGAGTATTCCAAATTATTTCACTGCTGTGGTAGGGTTGGCCTGCTGCTCCAGAAATCAAGAGAACACTGATGCAGCATCCCTCCATCCCATTCTCAGTTCTCTACTGGCACTGGGATATTCCTAGAGAAGAAGAATGTAGACTAAACTAGGCTCGTGCAGGTTCACAGCAGCTCTGCAGCTGCCCAAAAGGCCAGCAGCTGTGCTGGTGTAAGTTTAGAACTAGATTGTCACTAACAGCAGTTATCCAAAAAAAGCACAGGGCAGGAAACAATACAGCAGTCCAGCAAAAGCCACTCCTCCAACTCAGGAAATATCAGGAAACAAAGGATCTGCTACTGAGTCTAAGAAATGTAGCAAAACTAAGCCAGGCACTTGGGCATAGAAAGAGTAAATACTAATTTTTTCCTTCCTGGCAGGCAAAGTTTAAGAGAGACTAGTAATGAGAGGATCATAACTGTGGATCAGAGCTCTGCTCACAGTGGAGAGTAGCAAAGACACCTTGTGGGTGGGCCTTCCTGAGACAGCACCATTGACATGTAACATCTCCATACCCTCCAGGGCCATTCCAAGAAGAGTGCCCAATATCCCAAAGCAAAGTGTCAGGAATTACACAAGCTAATACACAAATCTTTATTAAAATGCATATGAACTAAGAAGTTATATTTTAAAAAATAGAACAAATATTTTGCTGTTGTACAAACAGTAGCTTCCTCTAGGTCTGTGCAGAATGAAGGAGTGGGTTAAGTTCAATTATCATCTTGAGTCCAAATCCTCCCTAGTGTGATAGGTTTACAGCAAACACTGGTTTTGGAAAGGAACAGACTACAGCAGTAGCTTTCAGGAAATGAACCAGAGTTAAAGTCAGAAGTACCTCCCTCACTGTGCTCGTGTTCCCTCATGTACCTGCATCTAATATAATAAAGCAGTGCTTAAAATGCACCTGTTTGAAATTTATGTTCCTTACTCTGTAAGGGGGTTTTCAACTACAGTGCACTGAGCTGCTTTAGTTAAATCCACAAATACCGTGCCATACAAGCAAACACAGACTTGAATATCCCTTACTCAATGTTTATTTATCAGAACTTTTCAAGAATGTAAGATCACATTACTGCTCACTGAAAGCAAACAGAACAGTGGTACTTTTCTGTCAGTTTAGAACTGTAAAAATTTACTGAGCTCTAAGTCAGCAAGCTCCCCACCACTCCAGCACTCTGCACTGACAGCAAGTCATGAAAATTCATCTCAAAGTCTGCATCTGGTCAGGCTTCCTGAACAGAACCACTTACCTCTACGTAATGTTTTGAGGAAAGCGTCAATCTGCTCCTGTCCTACCCCAAAGGCTCCCTTCTGCCCAAAAAGGAGATGGGAGAGGAGAAGGTGCAGGACCTCTATTGCAATATCTTGGAAGCCACCTTCTTGATTTCCACTGACGTCTGCGTCAATGTAAGAGCGCAAAAGATCCGGGAGTTTCTGTTTGATAAACTGGGCAGCTTTTGGAAACAGAAGACGTTAAAGTCAAAATCTGGGATTCTGTTTTAATATGAGATTCATTTAGCTAGGTACCATCCTCTTAATTTGAGTTTGTTTACCACAGGCCACAACAGTTCAGATTTAAACAGAAATCTCATACCTGAGAACTCAAACATTAATGGACAACTACAATTTAAGATATCACAAGACCCCAATTTGATTCATTATCAAGCAAGTCATTCATGAAACGGTCCTTCAACTTCACACAAGATGACTGTGTTATCTATTGCCCCTCCCAATGGCAACACTAATTGGAAGGTCAAGTCAGGCAGGCACACATCTACCCATCTAGAAAGCACACTGCTGAAAAAGGCTGTCCCTGCTGCAGTACTTTAGAAAACTTACCAAAACCTCGCAGATCTGAGCTGAAAGAGTTCAGTAAAGCCAGACCAAAAATCACCTACAAACAAAAACATCATAGTAAGGGGACCTTATCCTTTCTAACTTGCAAAGTAAAAAAAAAAAAAAAATTAAAATATTTTTGAAATAAGTGTTCACCTACCTCTTGAACTTTACTTAATTTGATGACTTTACTCAATTGGGCAAATAAATGGGGTGAAGGCTTTAGACTCTGAAACAGGTAAGAAGAATAACATGAAAGTTGTTTTGGGATTAATCTCATTTGCAATGTGTCAGACTATCTAGAGTCTATTTGCAAGCTTGGTATATTAGTAATTATTCTGCTGCAGGTTAACACAAAGCTTCTATGGCTAAACAACTTTCCAACTACTTTTGGATACATTTCATCTAAAAGCTTCTTCCACATATTCCACAATTTAACCACTGTCATGGCTTTCATATTGAAAGAAACAGAAGCAGTGATGATTTGTTCTGGTGTCATAAACAAGCCATGAAGTACCAACATTAGATGAAGTATTAAAATTAAGTTTGCAGTCATTCTGAGTGATGGACTAACTTGCTTAGTTTGACAAAAAAAAAGCCCCACACCAACCAGGCAAGCTCAGTTTTTGAAAAATTTACTACAAGGGAAAACTAGCTGGTTTCCTAGAGACCAATTCAGTGCAGTTTCTGACACTGGGATCCCCTTCAAGAAGAATACAAACCTTCTGATAGTGCAAGGGATTGTCAATGGCGTATGACAGCGTCGAGATAAAGTTTGGTTTTGTAATCAGCGACGCACACTCCTGGATCAGAAATTGAGTCTGAAAAGAACAAGATAACTTGAAGACTCACAGTTTTGTAACAGGACAGCAAAAATAAACTACTGTGCACTGCGTACAGAAAAACAAAAAGATAAAGTACTTATGTAAGTGCCCAAATTCTGTCTAACATCAACTAACTTCTTTTCATTCAAGCTTTCTTCAGGTTTGCTTTGCTTTTAAGACTGACAAAGTGATGAAACATTCTCCATCCTATGTGCAATGTTTTGCTTTCTGTAAACATCCTCACACATTGCAATAGACAACCCAAGAGTATTTGATTCATGGTTAGGAGCTAAAAAGTCTGCGGCAAAATTGCTTAAGGATGAAAACACTCCTGCCAATAGACACAGTCAGCACCAGAAATGTCAGTTAATGGATTCAGACAAACTCTTAAAATACACAGAAAGGCTTTCAAACTAGAGCACTGCATCTGGTAAAAGCAGCATTTGTACTGATGCAACCTGTTTGTTTCCAGATCAAGAGATTTTAAGCCAGATATCATTTTGAGGATTGGCAAAAAGTGCTTGCAGTTGAAAAGCCATATAACCAGAAAATAAGTTTGTTTGAAGATACTGCTTCTAACCTGCCTTTGTGCTTGACCTGGATGAAATCCCACCCCAGATTTTTAACAATCAAAATTAATAAACAGATGCGTTGGTGCAAACTGTACCTGATGAAAATCTTTGCCACTGCTTTTACCATCGCCACTGAAATCCACGTGCGAGAATAGACAGCGTAGTAAATGCCTGTCTGCCTCCGGACCGTGCCTATTCACAATCTGGAAAAAAAGTATCAAAAAAACCAGCTTGGTAGCAAATAGCCATTACAGAGCAAGATCTGGGTCTAGTACTATGGATACAGCAGTACTGCTAGTAGTTAAATCATCTACAGTTTCAACAAAACTGCTATAAATGTTCCTTTTAATCAGTAACCTAGAAACCACATAATTAACTCTATTGGCAAATAAGAAGTATAAACAAAGAGAATCTAGACACAAGTCACTGACACAGAAGCCATGCATTTCAGGGGCGGTATTCTTACAAAGCTAAGTAAAAACAAGTTTTCAAGTCACCCTCAGGATTCTGCCACCAAAGCAGCCCAGAATCCACACAGTCCATGGCCTCACTTTTCCCCATTTTTTCCCACAGCTGCAGTGCCTAACTCTGCAACAACACAGTCTTGGGACAGCACCTGTACAATGGGTGACGTGCATTTGCTGACTTAGAACACCTATCACTCATTACTACATCTTAACAATATTTCATTTTTGTTTGCATGCCCTACCATTTACCTTAAGTTTAACTCTTGGCTACAGACCAGCTCATCAGCTTGTAGTCTGAAATAGCTCCAGACTGTTTCACAACTTGCTCCTTTCTTTACACCCTAACCAAGTGGACAGCATTACTTGTTTTTAATAGAATCCATACTGTCAAAAATGTGAAGCCAATCAACAGCAGCTTGCCTCTTTGGCCAAAGAGTAGCAGCTAATAACAAATCCAACCTTCATCTACTAGCAACATTTTTCCCACTGTTTCCCCTTTTCTAGCTGCAGGAGAGAGACAAATGTGCCAGCAAAAACCTGCAGCTCTGCCTCTGGTCTGACTGCCTACACCAAGCCCACTGCTTCACCGTCATGAATGTCCTTGTTTGCCAGTAGCTTCTTTGTGCAAAGAGACAAACAGGGTTGCTTTAGGCTCTGTCTGCTCAGGCTGTGATGTTTGACTGTTTTCATCTCAATTTTTGTACTGTTATCTGACACTATGCTTCCCTTTCCCTCAGAGCCTGCTGATTCCAGTGGCTGCCAAGTTTTGTTCTGCTGGAAAGAAACTTCCAAGTCGAATCTAGCTCTGCTTCTTGACTAGAGGTTATAATATACATGCCTGTGGTATGTCAGTCCAGAGTAAACAGCCCAGCTGTGGTGACAGCTGGGCCTTTGAAGGTAGCCATACCCCAGGATCAGGAAGATGCTCAGACTGGTGCAAAAGGCAGCAAACCTGAATTAACAGCAAATTCTACTACCTAGCTCAGGCTTCAGAAAACAGGCAGTTTGTTTAGGCAATCCCAATCAAATACAAAGATTTGGACATTGTAACAAGACTGACATAAAGCTGGATCAATTTCCTGAGGAGCTGTCTGGTGCTGTGACCAAGGTGAATTCATCCAAGTAATCAGACGCCAAAGAAAACTGCACATACTAAAGCCATTAACACATCTTGCCTGCATCAGAAGCAGATTGCTTCCTTGCACTGAGTATCTTCCAAAGGACAATAATTTGAAAATTTAACATACAGGAAAGAAGGGAAGAGAAGGCTAAAAGTGCAGTGTATCATAATTCTAACTACATTCCCAAAAAAGCTCTTCCCAGAAACAGGTAATGAGAATTGCCAGTTTTCCTGAAGAAAGAGCTGAAAGAAACCTTTGTATTGGCAGCCTTGATACACATTTACATGACAGTGCATTCAGTCATAAAATCAGATCAAAAATACTATTTTTTTACTGCAGGGGTCACCAAGCACTGACAGGGGCTGCCCAGAAAGGTTGCAGAGTCTCCATCCATGTTGGTACCCAAAAACTGCCGAGACATATTCCTGGGCAACCCACTCTAAGTGACTGTTTGAGCAGGAGGTTGGACCACATGACCTCCACAGGTCCCTTCCAACCTCAACCAGTCTGTGATTTAGGATAAAGCTTGAGCCACATGTATTTGGATTTATCAGGTAATGTGTTTGAGCAAATACAGGATTAGACAAAAAATAACTCTGTTTTTCTAGATTCAGAAAGCTTTGCTTTCCTAGATAAACTCATCCACAAAGCCCTTTCCACCTCTCCAACCAGGCTCTCCTTATCACTTAAGGAGAAGGAGACCACAAAAACTCACTTCAGAGGAAGTCATGGTTTAGAATTTGTGTCTGACAAATGTATAAAATATTTCTGAGTTTTTTAAACATACATTCTATTTCTTTAAGCATTAGCCACATTAAATGACTACTGATAACATATTTAAACAGAATTAGCTCCTCAAGCTTTGCCACTGTTACACTTGAGTGATGTATTTAAATATGTGTCATTTTGCTCAGTTGAGACAAGAACAACTCCAAGTATGAATTTCCACAACTCTACATGCTTAGATGGAAACTCTGTAAAATTGAGTGAATCATGCCAAAAATTTACCCCAAGCAGTGTACCGTGAGACAGAGTTACAGCACATATATTCTCTTCAACTAAAGAAATATTGTACCAGCAGCCACAAAAGTAAAGCAATACCAGGGAAATAAAATTTAAAACAAAAAAAGACAAAGGATTAAGATTTTAGCCTTGAAATTCTAGATCTGCTTTATAACCATACACAATCCAGCCATTTCCACAGACCAGGTCCCAGTCTCTCACTCCTTTCACCACAGTGAAGCTAAGAGGCCTGGCTGAAGGGTAAGGAACAATCTGTCCCTGTTTTAGAGAGCTATGCTCCAAGTGAATGGCAGATCAACCATATCTTCTCCCAAACCAAGTCATGCTTTAGTCACACCTTGCTGCAATAACCATCTGTTGAAACTAACAGTGATCAAAAGGACAGTATCATCCTAAATGAGCCCCTGGAGTACTGAACTTGCAAAAACATGAGAAACTTACAAAAGTTACAAGAGACCCATTCCATCTTACACTTAAAAAGCCAATACTGCTGAAATCACTCTCCTCTCACCTCAAGATAACCAATGAATGCACTTTTAAAGACATCAAATGTTACAGAAACTCACTGCTTAAGCCCTCTGGCCCTTCTAATCTGATTCAAATCACTGCAGGATTGCACTGCTGCAGGAAAAAAACCTCAACATTAAGTGGCCCAGCTGTCTCCTGGGAACTGAACTAAACCAGTTTCTAAAACTAGCTCAGTAGCGTTCACTTCCTCCTAAGCACTCCTCTGCAGATAATGCTTTTCAGTCCACCCTGCAAGTCAGAGCTATTTTTAAAAAGGTCAGTTAAAACAGAATTCTTGCCCAAATCATAGATATTTGGGTCTCAACATGCAGCTACTCTGCCTGCCTTCTGAAAACCCAGGGCCAAGACAGTCAGCTTGGCTTCATGACCAAGCCATGAGTCACTGAATGAAAAGAGGAAAAAAAACTTCCATCAAGTGAGGAGGGAGCATTCACAGGTAAATTACAACATACTCAGGCTTTCAGTGCAACAACTCTGAACACTGAATGTATACGTTTTCCTCCCCTTCCCAATCAGTGTTCTATTGAATGGCCAAAAGTGGAAAGATTTAACCTGGAGAAGTTAGGAAAGCTTTTCATGCCATCCTTCAGGAGCAGCAGTTAATCCTGATATTCAGCTATAAAGTTAATACTGGTCTCAGCTCTGAGCAGTACTCCGTGACTTGGCAGACGAACCACCAGGAGTATCAGACACACCCTGCAGTTCCCAACACCACAGAAAACAGCAAACAGTAACATATACAAGAGCACAACAGAGTACAAATACAAAGAGAAGAGAAACTCCAGTTCTCTTTACAAAATTTGTTTTGTAGCACCATATCACTTTACTTACATGCTGTATTTCCTGCTGGCTGGCTCGGTAGTTTTTCTTGGTTAAATTGTCCACCAGGTAGCTGATTTGAGACAAGGCCAGCGAGAGCGAGTCAAGATTCATTGCTGGTTGGGGCGGAAGCAGGCGGCCGAGCCCGGCGCAAAATCACCATTATTCCCCTTTAGTCACCTCAGAGACAGGTCAATTTTTTTTCCCCCAGTGAGCCTTTATCTGTTTTTGTGTTACTTGCTTCAGCTCTTCTTTCTCAGTTGTCTTTGACTGTTCTGAAACATGGCACCTGGAAAACAGTATTAAATTAGATTTAAGTTCTGTAGCAATGTCACATAACTATGTTCACAAGGAAAATTAAGTAGTATTAAGTTTTCACAACACAAGCTCAGTTGTTTTTACACTACCTGACCACTTTTGTCTCTGCATTTTGCCACCTGAAAGAGCCAGCAAACAGCTCAAACAGAAGAATGATTTTCAGCACCATGAGAAAGAAGAAAATGAGATGAATAATGAACTAGATACACAGCAACAATCAGAGGTCAGAATCATTCAAAGCATCCATCATAAATTAATAAAAAAAACACACTTTTACCACTTCTGCTATATTTTGCCCCAGTACATCCAGGCAGTATTGCCTCAACCCTGTGCACCAAAACAAGCAATCGTGAATGAGCAACATACAAAGAACTGCAATAAACTAACCCTAACATTTGGCTTATACTGAAACAGCTTTGCAGTGAGCTACAACAGCAGAGCTTGCCAGCTTAATAAATTTCTATGACAACACAAAACTTGGCACTTGACATCTCATCTGTTAAATTACAGATTGCCAGTGTGACAAAATTGCATCCCAAAGCAAGTCCTGCATATCCAACAGTGTGGGGAGCATCGAAGCCCCAAGCTGAGAAGCAGCACTGTGCATTACCAAAGTTAGAATCAAGCTGGAGAGTCACTGCTTGGAAGCTCTACCTGATCAGAACACAAAGGTCACTGGGCTTCATGCCAAGAGTCTGAAGATCCCTTTTTCAGAACAAAAACTATTGCTTTGTGGTCTTGGCTCTCCATGGAGAAAACTACCAGCACATGATTTCTGCCTCATCATGGAAATGGATGGCTCGGGTGATGTGTTCGCCTGGCACGCGGAACTGAGGGCAAACCAGTCCAGGGAGCATTCCTGCAGCAGCACAGCTCGGCATGCCGGGCCTCCTTCTGCCAGCACCAACAGCAGCAGCACACAGGAAGCTGAACAGGCTGTGCTGGGTGCAAATAGAACTCTTCTTCCCATCTCCCTTTATACAAAGGTTTTCATTTGTTTACACTTGGAACCATACCTTATTTAACATCTCCCTACACTTCAAAACATCAGGAGCAACAAACCTTATCAGGGGCAATAAAGATCATTCTGCTCTTTGAAAAAGTTTATTATATTACACAAATATATGGGTAAATTATTTGTAAGAAAAGTCAAATCAACTGACTTGCAGACTTTCAGTTTGCCAGAGAAAGCCCTGACTACTCAACGAAGGTATGCAATATCCTTCTTATGCAATAAAGCTTACATCTCACAAAGAACAAATTTTCAAGCAGTAATACTGAAAGTATTCTTCAATGACAAGGCAGTTGGTCTCTAAAAGAATTTCAGGGCATGTCTAAAACTGCAGTGAGAAGAATTACACAAAACTTCCATTTCTTTTTAGTATATCTGACAAGCTAGAATTCATTACCTTTATATATAAATGTTTAAAAGGCCACTGACTGTGGAACATCTAGAAGGGAGGACTGGCACAGAAGTTTAAAAAGATTTCTCAGTAGTACAGTACCTGATTTTTTTTTTTTAAATAACCTTTAAATTCCTCTTCTGGAATAACCTAGAAAATGTCACTGGGTTTGGCAAGTACATGCCTTCCAAGACGATCTTACTGGCAGGGTTTAACATACATGACCAATATAAAGCTTCTGAAAAGCATTTGTTAAAAATCAAGCACACAGACCTCAGCACAGTACTTGCACTTATACTAAAACCAGCAGTCAGCAAGGGGAATTCAGTCTCATCAGAGCAGCAGCTTACAGCAACCGGCCCGGAGAACTCACAAGCTGTTTGAACTGCCTACAGGACATAACACAAAACTTCAATTTGGCCAATTTTTAAGGCAATAACAGAATTTCAGAGTTTGCCTTTCAGGCCCCTAGGAAGAAAAACCACATCTCTCCGGGCAGTTTTCATCATACCAATACAAACAGCACAGCACTCACACCTACTCCACCTAAAACTCAGGGGTTTAGTACTGAAATTCTCAAGCTGGGCTCAAGCCTCCCTGCTGCCATACAACACACTGACCATCCCACCCTCCTATTAGCATCTCTTGTCTTCCAAAAAAGCAGGGAATGCTTTGATTGCAGAGAAGCAAAACAAGCTTTGCCACCTTCCGACTGCAAAATCTGGCAGTGCCACTGGACAATCCAAGCTGAAGGCAAAATGGGATTTTTTTCTTTCAAGGAAGCCTCTCAAGGAAGAGCCTGAGCAAACACAGAGACTCAAGGAACACAATAGCTGAGGAAACAGCTTCCTACTTATGTTCTAAACATATGGTTGGCACTGTGTGTATCCCAGCACACAGCAAACCTGACAGCTCCCCTGGACACAACACTAACAGCACTTCAGAGGTTCAAATGATGCAACCTAACTCAGGAGAGTACAAAGTAACCAAGGGAGCCTGGCCTGCAAAGCAGAACTGCACAGGTACCCCTTTGGTCATTCAGTGCAAGGCTAAAATTCAATTACTACAGCACTGATTAAGGAAGCTATGAATGCTATGTGAAGCAGACTTTATTTTTAGATCCATATATCCTTAGTGGGAATGAATCTCCCTACACTGGCCTCAACAATTCAGGAAGTTTTCAGTCCATGGGACAAACCTGCCAGGTTCAGACAAGTCAGGCCTCAGTTAGAGGGAGTTTATCAAAAAAAAAATTCAGATTACCTGGCAAAATTATCTACTTTCAGTCACAGATCCTATTATACAGCAAGGGATTAAGACACCCGGCACAGGACACAGGAGCTCTTACAATAGTGGAAATAATACTGTATAAAATACTACTATTTTATATTGTGCAACACAACCCATTTTAAAGAGATAAAAAATATTTACCAAATTCTACAGCATTACACACCCTAAACACTTCCTAAGGAAAACAACAGTCCATCAGCAAAAGACATTTGGCAGCTATTTCAGCAGATCTTTTTTCAAAAGCAGAGTTCTGTTGGATTAAAACATAAATGCAATAAAATTTCAGGCAAGAATCCAAAGATCACAAAACAGAGTGGGCCAATATGAAACCACCCATCAGGTGTGACCAAAGACACTCCCTAGTAATCAGAAATCACTAGAGAGTAACTAAGCCTTGATGCTGAAGTTGACAAACCTGAAGTCTTCCACGAATTCAGAAACACCCCTACAAAGAAAGTAATTTCAAAATTACTTTAAGCTAACTTTGGATTTTTTTTTCAGAATTTTGCAGAAGTAACTATTGCTACTGGATTTCAAGGATTGTATGATTTCAGAGCACACATGCTGCATGTGGAGGATAAAATAGATCAAGTGCTACAAACAGCACTGTGTTTGCTGATTAGGTTCTAAACTCCTGTCACAAAACATCACACAAAACATGCTAAAGGGACCACTGCTAAACCTGCTCTCCAGAACAGTCCCTTACCCTCTTTTTAAACCCATGAACAAATACAGAACATGGAAGAGCAGCACACCTCTCCGAAGGCCGACACTGGGAGCAATCCAAGGGAGAAAGGTGGTTTTGAATTCATACTATACTTTATATTTCAGGATGTCTACCACTTTGAAATCTACTGAGAGAAAAATCCCAGAGTGAAAGTCACATTAGCAGTAAAATAAGCTTCTGATTTATTTGACCAGTTCAAATTCAGGTGTTTACAATCAGAAAAGACACCTGAACATTCCATACACTGGAAAGATGCATCCAATTCCAGTAAACTGGAAGTCAAGAGATGATTAGACACAATAACTTTAGTTTTCAGAGTGTGGCTGAACTAAGCACCTAAGCTGTTCCTATACACTCAGGCCAGTGAAGTTGCAGTTTGGAATCTACCTCAAATACATGAGATAGCATCAAACATGACATGGCTGCTTCAGGCACTTTCACATCTCAGCGTGGACTGTTAAAAAAAAAAAAACCAACAAGAAACTCTCACTTCCCAGTTCTCCTTCAGACAAGAACTGCAGAATAAAGTTTCTGCTGGAGGGACAAAAATGAGGGACTTGTTATCAAATGCTTCATGGTTTTTTACCATCCAAAATGTGTTTTAGAACAGCTAAATGCTACTTCAAAAGTCAAAGAAAACTATAGTATTCATACTTTGGGGATGTTTATGGAACAAAAGAGAAATCTGTCTAAAATAGTGATGGCCTCATCTATGATTCTCAGTGATAACAATTCCCAACATGATTTAGTTATGTCTCATCACGGGGACACAAAACATTACTGTCCTCTATTGCTAAGTTATGTTCCCATAGTTTCTCTTCCACTTACTCAGCTGAACACCAAGAGTGGCCATTTCAGCATAAATCAAAAGTCTAGGAACACTATATAGGATAAACAGGATAAGGCATTTCTCCAAAGAAAAGACATAGGTAGGCAACAAACTGGCTGTGAGTTTGGTTTGGAGACACCAGGCCAACAGCATCAACAGTTAGGAGTGAACTTCTAAGCAAAAGGGCTGAAAGAATCTAAATAACAATCGTGGAAAGGACAGACCAGTCTACTACCAACTAGGTTTGTTTCCTGTTTATAAGAGTTACCCCACCGGGACTCACCCTGCCCATAATTTTAGCCAATGCCAAAGTAGTTACCTTAGAAACAGGAATCAGTTGGGTACACTAAGAGTGACTTGTCAGAGTCACACCTGTTTTGTTACCTGCTTAAAAAAAGCTCCTGAGACCAGTTGCCATGCTTCCTTGCAACAAGTGGGATTCAGAAACAATCTGAGTACATGATATACCAACAGACTAGTGCTGTATTTTCAGTATTATCTCACTTCTGTCATAAATACAGTCCAAACTGGTTGTGGTTTGTTGAAATTAAACTATGAGTACTCACTGGCCTTCCTGTATAAGGAATAAATGGTAATAATCCAAGTTAGGAAACTATTGTAAAGAAGCTCTTGTACTGATACAGCATCTGTCGAGACACCCAACTGTTGCTATTTCTAGTTTAGAATTATACAAGTGTATTTTACTGGGCAGTACTTTCTTAACTGGAGTACAGCACTGAGAAGGATTTCTCTCCTGTAGTCTGCAAGAAGGTTATATCACCGGATTATTTACTACAGCTCACTTTTTCCGTATTTTCTGCGGGCAAGTTACAACAACACCGATCTCCTACGGAGGCCGCCGAGCCCGGCCGGGGCAGGCCCGGCCCGGAGTCCTCAAAGCTCCCTCCACCTGTCACCACCGGCGTTACACAAGCGAAGGGGGAGAAATGAGCACAGCTTCAGAGCTGGCGGTTTCCCCACCCCCTCGCGCCGCTGCCGCAGCCACCTGCCCCCGCCACGGAACCGGGAACACCCGCGGCTCCCGCCCCGCACCCTGCGGAGTTCCCTCTGTCGCTCAGGGGGGGCCGCAGGACCAAAGAGTGCGGGGGA
>VXBC01008911.1:63688-77163 GCA_013399945.1 Ploceus nigricollis | reverse complement strand
CCGGGGGTTGTAGTCCAGCCCCGGAGGCGGGGGAACATCAGCGAAGGGGAAACATCCCCCATCGGTTATCCCTTCCCAGGGGCTGAGCCGCCGGGGACCTGCGGTAAGGAGAGGGCGAGAGACGGGGCTGTGCTCCAGGGTGCTTTTATTGTACAGAGAACGAGCAGGAGAACGCCCCACGCGGGTAAGAGGGCAGGAGGCGGCAGCTCGAGAGCCACGCAGAACCGGGGACCACAGCACAGGAACCCACAGCGCCGTGGGGCAGCACGTACGGCGTGTGCGGCATGGAAAGCGGTTTATTGCACAAAGGACAGCAAGCAGCGGCTGTGGGCATCGGGCCAGTAAACAAGCGGCGTGGGAGCGGAAACCTTCTGTCAGGGAGCGAAGGGAGGATCCAGCCTTCCAGCAAGTGTGGCAACAACGTGCACTAGACCGGGACAGGTGCACCAGACCGGACCTGTCCCAGCTCCAGCAAGCACATAGCTGCCCTGGGCAGGAATGGGAAATGAGGACTGCCCTGCTAAATACCCTGGTATGGCTGTAGAGGGAAGAAGTGCCAGTGGATGAAGACAGCTCACAGACTCAAGAGGTAATGCCTCCAGCTCCACCTAGGGAGACTCCACTCCATTGTGGGCCAGTGGCCAAAGATGGCCCCATGTCCCAAGGCAGACAGCGTTTGGGAATTTGTCCTCTTGCCAGCAACACCTACGTTCAACACCATAGGCTTCAATTTCAGCTCTGCGATGCTAGCTCGCACCTGGACAACCTCAGTTCACACACACTGTGCTCCTGGGGCCCATCGGTGGGAACTGCCTCTCTCTACATGGGATTCTCAGGAGATGAGAGTTCACTGGTCACCTAAGATCCCCAGTGCTAGTATGGTCCTGAGAGGGAATGTTTGGTGCATGGAAGGGACAGGATCCAGCTGCACAATGACAGGATGAATTCCCCAGCTCAACATAGCCATGCACCAGTTTATTTGGATTAAAAATCAGAGTCCTGTAAGTCACAGGACCTCAGGGACACTTGGTTTAGAACAACAGAATGGTTTTTGAGTCATCAGCCTTCAGATTTCTCTCAAGATCTCTGTTTTCTGGTGTCACCAGAAATGTGGTTGAACAGAGCAGAGAGGGACGCCCCACACCTCCACATGAGGGGGATACTGCAGGGCGAGCCTCTTGGCTTATGGCTTTGGGACACTCAACAAAGACTGCATGGAGGGCTGCTGGAGGTATAGGGCTGGACTGCTGGGCTTAGGACAGGAATGGGGCGAGGCAGAGACCACCAGAGAGCAGTTTTCAGAGGAGATTCTTATTGGGGAGGGGGGGTGAGATATTGTTTTACCTCCAGGTATGAAAGTGAGACAGGTTTAAAAGAGGGACACTGGTCTGCCCCACGCACTGCTGCCACTGTGAATTACACCTGAAAAGAGAGTCCCAGATGGACAGAGCGAAGCCAACGACGAAGCAGAGTTTGGTAGTGAGAAGTCCTCAGAGCTGGTTGTCAGAGGACAGCTTTGGTGCTGCCCAGCCCCAGGCTGGGATGATGGAGGAGGATGGAGCCTGCTGGCAGCAGGGACTGGCTGAGGAGTTTGGAGGAGCACACCAGAGCAGCCCTCCAACTCAGCCCACCCAGCTCCCTGCCTGCTGCTGCTTGGGCCAGCGGCCAAAAGCCTCACAAAGCCTTCTCATGGAGAAATGTGTGCAGAGAAGCCTTTGGTGCCTACACTGGTAGGATGGCATTGCTAAGCATTTGCTTCCTCCAGCATAGATAGGTGCTGGGGCTGATGGAGAAAGGATGGACAGCAGGGAAGAACGGCTGTGACGAGCAGGAGCCAGCAATTATGTCCCTGCTCCACAACACAGGGTGGATTTGACTAGGCTTCTACAACTCATCTACAAGATACATTCAGCAGCGGCTTCAAGTGCTGTGGTTGAAGTATTCTGCTTGTTTCTTTTCCCTCCTCATCTTCAACTGGTGAGGAAGGGAAAGCCACCAGCTCCAGGGCACCCTTTTGTCTTTACTTCGTGACTTGATGGATGGCATGAGCCAGGTAACCCACGTTGCCTGACGTAACTCCCGCCACAGAGATGCGTCCATCCTTTGTCATGTAGACTGAGAACTCCTTGATCAGCCGCTCCACCTGGGGTGAAAGAGCAAAGTTCAAACTGCACGCCAACCTCTGCTATGTCAGCAAAGTGCAAATTTACCCAGCTTGCTGAAACTCAAAGCAAACTGGCTGCCAGCAGACAGGGCATCCCACTACATGCAGAGTACCCTGTGCACCAAGAGAGACGCTGCTCAGCTCTCAGGCCAAGCAGCAACACTGCAGATGTTCAGCTGGAAGAGTCACCTCACTTGAACTGACCTTTAAGGTCACTTCAGAGCAGCACCAAGTGACTGCTTGCTTTGATAGACATGACAGCTACATTTACTTTCAACCTCCCCAAGTACAGCAGGGAACAGAGCAAGACCGGCGTCCCCATGATGTGCCAGTGCTTAGGACTTGGAAGATGTTCCTTCTGAGGAAGAAGTGCTTACAAGAGCTCATTTTGGCATCTGCAGTCAAAAACTTACTGACAAGGACTGCAAATGACACTTTGAGACCACTGGAATTGTGTTTACCTGCTCAGGCTTCAGCCCTGTGAAGCAGAACATGCCGATCTGGTCAGTGATGTGCTGCCAGTTGTGGGAGGATCCCTCTTTCTTGAGGTTGGACACCAGCTGAGTCCGCATGCTGATGATCCGGTCAGCCATGCCCTTCACCTCTGTGAGCCTGAGGAGCCAACCCAGGAACCATTCAGAGCAGGGCTGGAACACACCAATGTTGCTCTCCCAACCCCAGCTATTAAAAATCAACCTCTCCACCTGAAGGGGCTCCACAGGGGGATGCAGATGAGCATGAAGTGGCTCCAGCTGGGGAAGCTGCTTCTTTCTCCTGATACCCAAAGGTGACCTCTTCTTATTTATTCCATTGCTGTTGGACACTACTACTAGAATATAGACATTTCTCACATCTGAAAGCCACGGGTCAGTAGGATGCCTCATGGCAGCACTATTCAAACCCAGATGAAATAGTATCTACAGATAAGCCAAGAGTGCAGGGGTAGCATTGGCAAACAGGCCCTGTTCCAAAGCAGCACAGCTAGGAAATGTCTCTGCTGGGCCCTGGATCAGGCACAAGTGTCAGGCTGCCAAAAGAACACAGCCCCCAGCGAGGCCACAGCACACTGCCAACCTTTCTTCTGCCAGGCCAGCTGCTGGGAGGGATCTGGCACTAAGGGGCTGGGAAAACAGCACAGGCTGACACCAGGAATCAGGCTTAGGGCATGAGGGTTACATTCCTGGGTCTCATTCCCAGGGGGCTTATGCTTCCATTTCCCCCACGTGAGACACACTACATGGCTACACCACCTCAGACTTTTATGCTTCTTAGATAGGCAGCTCCTGCAGCCTCAATCCTATGGGAGCTTTATCCCCTCCTCTACAGAGTTTTCTTCCTTGGTAACACAAGGAGAACCTGTTTGTGTCAGGTTAAACTGACACCAGCTGATGCCAGGACATAAGCAGGGATTTCTCCAGAGTAAACATGGTTCTGACTGTTGCTGAAGCTAAGAGCTGCCTGTGACAGCAGCACACGTAAGCACAGCACAGGGTGCACAAAGAGACCTCACTGTCATGAATATTACAGATTTCTTCTTACCACTCCTTCCGTAAGTCAGGGGTGTTCAGGATCATAGAGGCAATGCGTGCTCCGTTCACAGGTGGGTTGGAATACATGGGGCGGATGAGGATCTTCAGCTGTGATTCGACCCTCTTGGCTTCATCTGCATCACTGCAGATCACTGTGAAGGCACCTGCACGCTCTCCTAAGAGAATCACAGAATATCTTGAGTTGGAAGATCACTGAGTCCAGTTTTTGGCCCTGCACAGAACAACCCCAAGAATCCCACAATTTCTGTGTCTGACAGCGTTGTACAAACACTCCTTACGTTCTGTTCTGTCAGGCTTAGTGCTATGACCACTTCCCTAAGGAGCCTGTTCCAATACCCAATCACCCTTTAGGTTAAGAACCTTTTCCGAATATCTGGCCTAAATCCTCCCTGACACCATTCTGTGTCATTCCCTTGGGTCCTGTCACTGGTCACAGAGAGCAGATGCTGCCCCTTGAGAGGAAGCTGATGCCTGCAATGAGCTCTGCCCTCAGTCTTCTCTTCTCCAGACTGAGCAAGCCATGTGTCCTCTGCTGTTCCATATACGGCTTCTCTTTTAGACCATTCACCATCTTTGTAGTCTCCTTTGGACACTCTCTGAAAGCTTTATATCTTTCCTATACTATGGCACCCAACACCACACAGCTTTAGTGGATCCCTGTTCTCTAGAAGGGTCTCCACCAGCTCCTAGTGGATTATCCCTGCTCAGTACTGCAGGATGAACACAGGCAGCAGGAAGACACTGGCTGCTAAACCTTGGAGGTATTGGGATCCCACCAGCAGCCTGGATGAAACTATTTCGTCACCATGTGTCCTACTCACCGTACAGCCCCATGTTCTTAGCGAAGGACTGTGACAGGACAATGTTGATGCCCTGCTCGATGAAATACCGCACAGCCCAGGCATCCCGGTTGATGTCCCCACTGGCAAAGCCCTGGTAGGCCATGTCAAAGTACACAAGGAGGTTTCGTTTCTGCCAGTAAAGATAGAAGAGAGTGTCACAGAAGCTGAGCATCCCTCCAAGGCGCAGGGCAGCAGGCTGAGAAAAGCCATGCAGACAGCTGTCTGTCCACCTGCAGCAATTCTCCTCCAGAAAGAGAGCTATTCCCCTTCATTCACCACAGGGAAAGCAGCCCAAAACCTGCAGCTACCCAGCACACATCAAAATAGCAGCTAAAGATCCTCTGGGGCATTTATGGGATGTGCAAGTCTGGCCCAGAAAGCAGAAGTAGATTCAACAGTAATAAAATAGTCTACTTCAATGTCTTCTGTCTTATCAGTTTCCAGGAAAATCACCTGGGAACTTCCTAATCAGCTAGGCAGATACCCCAGATACACTGCCCCTTAGAGCTACCCTCTGTAGGCCACAGAGATCACTTTGATTTCTACCAATTCTCAGAACCCTACTAAGGCCAGGTTATCTCCAAGCCAAATTTCACTGGCTACAGGCTTGATGGAGCAGCAGGAAGGAGGAGAAGGTAGAACCCGTCCTTATCTATTTGCAGCTGAAGCTTGCAAGGAGACACCAGGCATGTGAGAGATCTTCCAGCATTTTTAATACACTAGCACTGGGTGCTCCGCTCCAGCAATCACAGCTCATGCTTTCAACCCTGCTGCTCTCCTTTTAGGTCTCCCTACTCCAGCTTCCTGGAAAGGTGCCAGCCCAATGGTCAGCTAGAAGCCTTCTGGGTACATTTGGCTGGCTCCTGTCAGGAATATGACACCCATCCTGGCTTCAGGAAAGGGAATAACCTTTAGAGAAGTGAAGACCAGGTGCCACCCATGAAAGGCCAGAGATGTGGTTTTCCCAGGAACGGCACAGTACCCCTGGGACACTGCTTACCTTCACCATAGCTGCCAACTCCTTCCATTGCTCCTGCCGGGGATCCACCCCAGTGGGGTTGTGAGCACAAGCATGTAAGAGGATGATGCTCTTCTCTGGAATTTTCTAAGGAAGATGTTATAGAGAATGAATCATCAATGATATCCGAGCACTCTCCTCAGCAGATGAGACCGCTTAGATGAGCTCTGTGAGGCTTCTAGCCTTGATTTAATGCCTTCAGGCATCATAGAATGATAGCATATTCCAAGCTGGAATGGACCTATAAGGAGTCCAACTCCTTGGCCCTGTACAGGACAATCCTGAGAACCACACTATGTGCCTGCATTGTTCAAACACTCCTTGCACCCTGGCAGACTTGGTGCCATGACCACTTCCCTCGGGACCCTGTTTGAGGGCCCAACCACCCTCTGGGTGAAAAATCTTTTCCTAAGATCCAGCCTAAACCTCCCCTGACACAGCTTCATGCCGCATCATCACATATAGGGTAAAGCAATATCACCACCCATTTCCCCACACGACCTCCCTTCTTCCAGGCATGGAAGGCAACTCACAGAAATGTCATCCATGGCTCCAGAGAAGTCAAGGCTGCACGTCTTGGGGTCATAGTAGCGATAAGCCTGAAGTTGCATGCCAGCATCACGGAAAATGGGAGTGTGATTGCCCCAGGACGGTTTGGGTAGATAAACATCACGGCTGGCTTTGAAGAATCGTTGCTGGTCAATAGAAAGACAGAGTGTTCAAACAGGTTGTATACATTCAAGCAGTTAGAAAACCATAAAAATTCAGCTCTGGTCAAAATACATCCTTTCCTTCCACTGCGGGCCAGGCACTCACCAAAAAGTTGGCTCCAATTCGCAGAGATCCAGTCCCAGAAATACCCTGCACAGTAACATACTGCAAGAAAAGAAAAAAAATATCTGAGTCTGAGTAGCCATGTTGTATTACAGGGAGAACACAGTCACTATGTCAGGACTGGCAGCAGCACACCAAAATAGGGGCAAGGGACTGGAGGGACCACAGGGGTCAGCAGCTCCAGCTCCAAAGCAGGGAGTTGGGACCCCTGGCAAAGTTAAATCCCCTCCTTGGACAGCGCTGTTTCACCCCAGCCTTCAGAGGAAGCAGGGATCCTTGGGGCCAGCCAGCATCAATCTCAGAAGCATCAACACCCCACCAGTTCTTCCACATTTGCTGAGCACTCACATACCCACCATGTGTCCTCCCTGCCCCCTGTGTCCTGGCCTCTCCTTACCCGGCCGCTCTTGAAAGCCTCACTGTTTTCCCCCAGAGCCAGTTCTGCAGATGCCCGGGTGAAATCTGCTAGTCCCCCGATGGGCAAGTACTCCTTATCCATCTTCTTGGATGCTATCATGGCCTCCGCCTGGAAGGGAGGACACAGAGAATGATGCAGAGAATGCAGAGAATGATGGACAGCTGAAGGTCACTTCTTTGCACATTTGGTTGCTCGAAAGGGGCAAAGGTTGGTTTACAGGAGTTTCTCTGCAGGGCTCATTCCAAGCAAGGGGCAGCAGTAATCATTTCAGATAAAACCTCAAAGCCACCAGAGCCCTCAGTGGGTGACAATGTTGGTACAACGGAGCCACTGAAACCTGGCACCAGAAGAGAGCACCACTTCCAGCCCATTACAAGTCAATGCTGCTGACACACACTTCTTTGCCCAAGCAGGAATTGTCCTGCAGGAAAGCAAGACTTGAGTGTTACTGAGAGGCAGATATCATCTCTACGTAGGAGACATCCCCAAACCAGGTAGGATAGCAAACCTTTTGCAGGGCCTTGTCATGCTGAAGTGGCACAGACCCTGGCAGCATTCACATACCACCAGGAAACTGTCCCTGTGACACCATCCAGGCTCCCTGGTTGTGACCCAGCTGCACAGAGAGAGGGAGGGCAAGGGATGGCTTTAAACCCCCCACTGATGAGACACATGGAAAAGGCACTCTCCCTGCACCCTCCCTGACAGTGCAGGCAATCAATGCATGTGTCAGCTTCCAGCTATTTAACGGCCTATTTCTACCCCTACAGCCCTAAAAGACCCCATAATCCCTTCAAGGGCAATGTCCACACCCAGCTCCCTGGGCTGGAGTTTTAGACTGGCTTATGGAGAAACTGGTAGTATCGGCTCAGCAGAATTTCTAAGACTAATCCACTAAGGGGCCAATGTCAGCTCCTTCCTCCCTTGTGGGGTGCCCTAAAGAACACCAGCCTGTTCAAGAAACACCTTGAAGTTCAGAGAACAAGTGCATTGGAGGGCTCATAAAAGTCAGCGACGAGTTAGAGTTACCTGAATGGGAACAGGACATGTGTTTTCTGTTTTGTCCTGTACTACTTAACGGCTCTGCCATGTCTCAAAAGCATTAGTCCTGCTAAGGGAGACATCCAGGAATACTGTCCTGCTCTGTAAGAGACAGAGCTTATTTTAAGGATCAACAGACAAAACTTTCCTAGTGACCTTCCCCTTCCCTGACTCCCTCAGGGTACCTGGCACCTGGATCTGGCCCTGCCCAGTAGCCAGCACCCAGCTTACCTTGCGAACACAGTTCAGAACATACGGCTTCCCGTTGTCATCCCGATACGCCCCCACTCCCAGGTTCATCTTCTTGGAGTTGGTGTCACGTTTGTAAGCTTCTGTCACCCCCAGGATGGGGTCGGGGGGACCCATCTCCACATGGGACCACCATGAGCTAAAGTGAGAAACAAGAAGCTAAGCGTGAGGCTTGAGAACTGGGCAGAGATGTGCACCAACAGAAACCCCCAAGGGAAATCTTGTCTTTAAACCACTGAAAAAGGTACAAATAGTGTTCAGAGAATTATCCAAAAAACCAAACCAAACCATTTAAGTCACATCATATATTGCAGAATGGGCGAAGAGCCTCAGTTCATCGTGGCTGAAGATAACTGACTCCCTCTCAATCATTAGCATGTTGAAATGCTCCTGTTTGCCTTATGTGCTAACACCACAAAGAGCCCAGGAAACTGAAGCCTTGAACTCCTATGCTCTGGACAAGTGCCCAGAGCATGCACGTGGGATTGCACAGGTTATTCCCCTCCAGGGAACCTTGGCCAGACACAGGCAATTGCACAAAAGCATGAATATGGAGTCTCTTCCAAACTCCTGCAAAGGCTGTAGTACATGAAAACTAATTTGTTTTTCTCCCAGCATTGGCTGACAGAACAAAGGTATTTCCACTCCTTGCCCTACAAACTCCGCCTCCCCTGGTGTTGTAGACAAATGCTGTTTTCCAGGAAATCACAGAAGACAGTTTGTTCCCCATGTGACAAGTGACAAGCTCTGATGTGAAGACCCTTCCCCTGCTGTCAAGCACAAAACCTCCCTGCATCAGGAGGAGCTTTGCGTTCCCCCAACACAAGGAGCCACCTGCCTCTGCCCGGCTGGCAGCACGCTCTGAAGATGGAGAGGCTCTCTTAATGTCAAGGGCAGAGCAGACCATGCTATAAAAAGAAACCTGTTATTTCCTTTGGCCACAGTCTTTGCCCTGTCCCATGTCCAGGCTTTGCAGGCCTGCAGACAGTGCAGGAGCAGCAGTATGGTGTTTTTTAACCTGTCTGGCAGATGGATTTCACTGTCACAGCCCCCTCCTGAAGGCATTGCATGCAGCTCTGAGCTCCTGACTCACCACACAGGTGCCTACCCCGGTGCCCCAGCTCAGTGGGGAACAAAGGGCCCAATACAAAGTAGATTGGGTTTATCTCCTAGAGGACAGAACTCAAGCCTTGATTGCTGAAGGAGAAACACACAGACAGAGAGACATAGCAGCAGCCCAGGAAAGGCTACTAGTCATCTGATAACAAGATCCTTTCCCAACTTGGGAATGCTGTCCTGGGGCTGGTCTGTGCCCCAGGCAATGCAGGCAGCCTGGAGCCAGCCCAGGGCCAGCCAGACCTCCTGCTGAGTGTGTAGTGCAGACTCTGTAGGCAGATACAGATCTGTGGGCAGTGGGGCCAGGCGGGTTAAGGAAACTCTACCTGATCAGCAGAACTCATAAAATCATTTTTCCTCTCCACTCTGTCCCTGTTTTAGGTCCATTTAGGCCAAGTTTCCTTACTACAGAAAGATTTTGCACTCTCCCATGTATGTAGATTGCATCTCATGGAGCCTCAACCATTTGCCCTCTTCAGACTAACTGCTCTTCCCATCTGTACACTATTTCCAAATTAAAAAAAAAAGCCTGTTACTTCTTTTGACAGGCTTTGAGGAAGAGGTAGAGCCACCTCAGGTAGTTTAAAAACGGAAGATGTGCTTAACGTTTTTTAGACCAGGAACTAGTCTTAATTACCTCTTAAATATAGGATTAGCTTGGAAAGGAGGATGAGTCAGAGATGCCAGCAACACACACCCTCCAGAAAGGGACAGGGGCTGCAGCCAGTGTGGAGGGAGTGACCTGGGGAACCAACCTGAGCAGGACACGTCAAGGGGACTGTCAGGGCAAACTCCTGCTGCTTTGGCAGCGTTGGACAAACCCCTCCCAATGTGTTCCTGGCAATGGAGAAGCAGGGAAAGAGAGAAACAATGTGCAGTAATGTGGCTCTCTTCAGTTTACCTGGTTTAGGATTATTTTGGTATCAAGGGCTGCAGGAGCCTGGCCATCTATTTTAAAGAGCTGCTACTCTGGAGATGGTGACAGCACCTTCTTTCTGCTGGGCTTTTCCCCAAGCAGCTTACAGTGTTTGGGGTATTTAGGTCCCAATCCTGCTAAGGCTTAGGCAGGTCACTGAGCTCTAACATACTGCAATTAATGCTGATCCTGCAGGCATTTACCTAAGCTGCAGCACTTCAGAGAGTTAAGTACTTTTGTTCTGAGCCGGTTTTTGTGTTGGCTTAAGGCACCGACAGGGTAGGTTTAGGACTTATTTTCCTGTTCTCAGCATGAAGGTTTCCAGGTGAAACAAAACTCCTCTGGTGTTTCCAGGGAGGTGAGCTTGCAGGGAGACAAGAGAAAAAAGCCTAGGCTGAGTTGTCCAAACACATCAGGATACCAAAGAGATCACAGAGGCAAAGCTTTCCCAAATGGGTTTGGGAAAAAGTGATCTACTAGGGGTCCAAGGCCACAAACCCTAACACACTGCTACCTCCTGTTACTGTTGTTGTCCCTGCACTGCCTTGTATTTTATTTTGAGCAATTAAAAGAACATTGGGCTTGAATAAAGGTCAAAGCTATAAACTGCACATCTCTGCCAGGCCAGAGGTATTCAATGCAGAAAACTAATCAGAGGTAAACTTAAGCTGGGGTTGAACCACCCAAGGGATATTCAATGTAAGCCAAAGGAAGCACATTCTCCAGCTACGGGACTTCCACACAGAAGGCCCAGTCAGAGTTTAGATGCTCATCAGAGATCCAAATAGTCTCTGCACTCTTCAGCCATGCTGGTCTTCTGAGCTGGTTTAATGCACAACTGCAAGTGCAGTGGGACAGAGAGGGTTGGAAAATGCACGAGGAATTGCATAAATTCACAATAGTTTTAAAAAATATATGTGGAACTTATGCCTCATGTGCACAGACCTAAGAAGTGCTTAAGGACTCAAGCCAAGACTGTAGAGCAAGCATTTACAAGCCCAGTGAAGGTTTCCTTCGTGGAGAGGCCAGCCCACGTTCCCTGAAGTACAGTCACATAAGATACCAGATTTCAGAAGCTTTGCCAAAGCCCCCACAGCAGTTCTGCAAGACAGAGCACAGCAAGGGGCCAAAGGCTGTACTTAAACCACATCTAAAGCTAATATTTACACAAGAACAATGCCAACAGGCTGCTGGCTACTACAGGGCCTTTCAAGCCTACAAATTCCTTGCCCCAGTGAGCTTCTAAGCTTTCCACCAAGAAAAGTATTTAAATAGCTGTCTTGTGATACATCACAGCAGCAGACTGAGTTATCATCCTAATTAGCATTTGTGTGTCAATGGAGCCCGTTTTAACCATTTCGTATCTCTTAACCTCTGTTCTGCTTTCAGAAAGAGCATTCTCAGCACAGATTAATGATAGCAGCTGGAGCACCACATTATACTGCTGAAGATAAGGAAACAGAAACTGCTAATCAGTGCTTGGCTTCCCTTGTTGCATAATAAGCCACTATTCCTGAAAGGAAAAAGGGGGCTGTGCACAGAGGCTCCTTACTTACAAAACTTAACAACCTCTCTTGGGTGACCTCAATGCAATTTGGTGATTTACAGTTTGCTGTATAACAAGCTTGAGAAAAGCAAAGCTTATGCCAGCAGGTTCCATACCTTCCACAGGCCTGCTATAGTCCATGGGCACAAAACACAAGTTCTAGACAGCTGCTCTTCTGTCCCTGCCGAGAAGAGCCAGAAGGCTGGCTTAGAAGCAGTAGTGACTGCTGGAATAGGGATTTTAAAAACCCACTGCTTTCCTGCTCTGATGTAGGCTGGAAACTGTTTCTTAGAGACTTCCCCACTAGTGACGGCCAGGAGTCAAAGGGTTCTGGAGAGCAGCAAGGCCTCATCCAGATTCCTCTGCACACTCTGCTTCTTGGCCATCTGATTTCAGTGATGTTCCCAGCCCCATGGCTCTCAGGTCAGCTGTACTTTGTGGAAACTCGGATGTTCTGGGCTTTTCACACAGCTCCAGCAGCACCCTACATCTTTCTATCTAAACTTCTGCTGACCAGAGACAGCAGAATCCAGAGCTGCCAGTGCAGGACTGGTCCTCACAGAAACACAGTCACTCCCACTCTGCTCCTGCCAGGGTTTGTACCCCTGAGGGCACAGCTCTAGCACAGCCAGCACTACTCCCACCCCATTTCATGGATCATGGGGTCACTGCAGACCTGCTGCACTGTGCATGATCCCACGTGCATGAGGCACAGTGCAGAGGTCCCTTTGGTCCCACTACACAGGGCAGCCGGACAGCACCACCTCAGCCCCATTTCACAGCACACAGAACCCGGGAATGGTTTGGGTTGGAAGAGATCTGAAAGATTACGTTGTCCAAACCCCTGCCATAGACAGAGACACCTTCCACTAGACCAGGATGCTCCAAGTTCTGTCCAATCTGGCCTTGAACACCTCCAGGGATGTGACAGGCACGGTTTCTCTGGACAACATGTGCCAGGACCTCACCACCCTCACAGGGAAGATTTTGTTCCTAATATTGAATCTAACCCTGCCCTCTGACAATTTAAACACTTTTCCCCTTGTCCTGGCACTTGTCAAAAGTCCCTCTCCAGCTCTCTTGTAGCCCCTTTAGATACTAGAAGGCCACAATTAGGTCACCCCAAAGCCTTGTCTCTTCCAGGTTGAATAACCCCAGCTCTTTCACTCAGCCTTTCCCCATAGAAATGGTGCTCCAGTCCTCTAATCATCTTTGTGACCTCCTCTGGACTTGCTCGAACAGGTTGATGTCCTCGTGCTGGGGTTGCAAAGGTGGATGCAGTGCAGCAGGTGGAGGTCTCAGCAGAGCACACCAGAGGGGCAGAATCCCCTCCCTTTACCTGATGCCTACACTGCCGGTGATGCAGCCCAGGACACGGCTGGTTTCTGCGCTGCGAGCGCACATCGCCCGGGCACGTCCAGCCTCTCATCGACCACATCATTCGTGCCCCGAAGCACAGTGTTCATCACTAGCAGCACTCCGGCCCAATCAAGGCAAAGGCTGTCCCCAGCCCATCGGTCAAGGCACAGAGTGTCCCCAGCCCATCGTTAAGGCACAGGCTCCTCCCGGTCCCGTTTCTCGGGGCTCCGCGGTGCCTACGCGCCCTCCACGGCGGCGCCTCAAGGGCAGGCGGGGGGCGCCGGGCTGGGCCGCAGCCAATCAGAGCGCAAGGACCCCCCTCCTTAGCCAATCCGAGCGCGGTCCGTCCCCCCGGCAACCCCCTTGCCCAGCGCGGCGTCAGCCGCCGGCCGCACGGGGGGGCCCGCTTCCCGCAGCCTCCC
>VXBC01008911.1:30927-55750 GCA_013399945.1 Ploceus nigricollis | reverse complement strand
CCCGGGAAGGGCAAGACGCCCAGAGCAGCACCGAGAGGTGACATCAGCCCCGAGCGAATCCCAGCTCTCAAGGCACCCGGGGGACGTGTCAAGGAGACCCGGGATATCCTTGGCTCAGCGTCCCATGGGCTGAGGGCTCCCAGTGGGGTCCAGTTCTGGGGCTCCCCGTCATTTCTCGACGAGGAGGTCCTGGGGGACCGATTGCTTCCCCGACCTCGGCGCTTCAACGGACGGGGCTGCGCCGCGGAGACTCTCCATCACCCCGGAGACTCTCCATCCTGGAGTCTCTGCATCCCGGGGGCTCTCCATCACCCCGGGGGCTCANCTCCCGATCCCGCTCCCGATCCCGCCGCTCCCGATCCCGCCGCCGCCCGCAGCCGCCTTTTATACCCGCCGCCGCCGCGCCGCCCGCCGCCGCCAGAGGGCGCCGCCGCTCCGGGACACCGGCCGGGCACGGGGGGCAGCGGGTACCGGGACACCCGGACAGCGGGACAGCGGGACACCAGGACAGAGGGATATCGAGATATTAGGACACCAGAACGTCGGGATACAAGACCACTGGGACACCAGGATACCGAGATACTGGGACATCCAGACATCGGCATACCAGGACATTAGGACACTGGAATACCAGGACACTGGGATACCGAGACACCAGGATACTGGGACACTGGGAGCAGCACTGGGCACTGGAGTCGGCAGCCCGTGCCCAGACACTTGTCCCTGCCTTGTCACCTAACCCTACTCTCTCACCTACCACTGTCCCATGACATCTACTCCTGCCCTGTGTCACCTATCCCTGCCCTGTGCCACTTACCCCTGTCCCACATCACCCACCCTGCTTAATGTCACCTACCCCTTTCCTGACACCTAACTGCCCTGTCACTTTGCCCTGCCGCTTCCTCCTGCCTGTCACTCCACTCCTTCCTCAAGTCCCTGCAGCCCTTCCTGTGCCACTGAGTTCTACCCCCGTCACCATGTCCGTGCCCTGTGTCACCACATCTGTGTCATTGTCCCCCTGCCTCATAGCAGCTTCATGGCTTATGATTTGCTGGTCCTGGCAGGAGGAGCAGGGCAATGGCAGTCCCTATGTCACCACCACCAAGGGACCATGCAATGGCCACAGCAGGGCTGTCACTTGCACCCATGGCTGGAGCAAGGACACAAAACATGGACACTGCAGCCATCTTTTGGAGGAAAAAACAAGGAATCCTGAGATCAAGGCTCTGCCATCCCTGCTGGAGCAGGGCTCCTTGGGGGATAGAAGGGACGCTCAGCCCAAAACACATTTCTCACCCTGGCTTCCCTTGCTGCTCACCAGCTCATTGCGGGATTTTCTTTTCCCAAGTTTTCCCAAACAGCAGGGAAGTTTCCAGGCCCAAACAAAACAGCCACACATGGGGTTTGTCACTGGCTCCAGCGCAGCCTGCCCAGGGGAAGCGTTGCCATGGCTACAGGGAAAAAAAAAATTCAGATCCAGCAAGAAGGCTGAGCTGATGGAAGTGCTTAATTAAAGATGAGAAGGCATCGGGGAAGTTCAGATGTGCGCAGAGCGGGGACGCAGTCGGCAGCAGGCAGCTGCTGGGAGTTATTCAGGGCACTGCCCGTCCTGCCGGGTGCTGGTGCCTCTTATTTTTGTCTTTTGGCTGGAAGAACAGGGGGGTGAGGTGCTCCCTCCAAATGGCAGGGGCCTGGAGGAGCTCAGTGCAGTGGAGATAGAGCCACACCTGGACTCAAATGCTGTGGAAAGCTGAGGCAGGGCAGGACACAGGACCTCAGGCATGGGAAGAGATGCTGTGACAGCGTCCCACGAGGAAAGCCACACTGGGACACCAAGCAGTGTGATGGCCTTCTCCTCCTCCCTGCTGCACAATGCAGCCTTCAGGCACACATGGGACACTGAAGGGTGTCCTGTGTATTCCATTTGCATTTCCTGTGGTTCGGCACAGAAATTAGTCAAAAAAAGCCTCTTTTTTCCATTATTGCAGCACAATTTTCCCCAGAAGAGCCCATTGCTTTACTGTCCCATACCCTCCAAAACTCATTTTTCCTGAGGGCTGGGAGGGGACATTCACTGCTTCTGCAGGGCTGGGTTTAGGGATGTGTCCCCAGTTATGTCCAGACAGGGGAGAGAATGGGCACAGGGACCAACACTGGTTCATCATCTGCTCCACAGGGAACAGAGCTCCAGCCCAGAACAGGGATGGGTCTGGGTCACTAGCTATTCATGTTGCTCCATAACACCCACCTCTCTGCTAACAAAGAGCCAAGGTTGCTCCAAGTTGGGGCCTGGGAGCAATATTTGGGCTCCAGGTGTACTCCCTCCCTTCTCTGGGGAAATGCTTCCCCGAGGGGCTCATTGCTGTAAGAAGGGATTTGCTAAGATTGAGAAAGACTTTTAGAGAGGGCTGTGAAGCTTCAGGAAAGGAAAGCAAAGGGTGGTTGTGCTGCTGTTTGAAGCCATCTCCCACATGGGTGTCCAGGCACTGGGATGTCCCTTCTGCAGGAGAAAAGGCTGAATGGTTTCCTCCAGCCTTCACCCCTGTCCCACCATCTAGGCTGGATATCAGGAAAAGGTTCTTCACCCAGAGAGAGGGTCACAGTAGTCACAGCACCAACCTGACAGAGTTTAGGAAGCATTTGCACAACACTCTCAGAGATGACGGGATCCATCACATCAACACATGATGGGATTCTTGGGATATCCTGTGCAGTGCCAGGAGCTGGACTTGATGTTCCTTGTGGGTCCAACTCAGGACAGTCTATGATTCAATCTGAACATGCCATCAGATTTTGGAAAGAACAGACCATCATGCTGCTTACAGAGCCAGGACTTAATTCAGCAACACTCTGAGATCAACCCACTGCCGTGACCCACATCGCTCCCCCCTGCTGCACATTCAGCACAGCAGGGGAGAGTTTAGTTCTTTCCTGCAAATGAAATTCTTGCAGTGAAGACCTAAAGCTTTTGGAAAAAAACCCCAACAACACACCACTATAGCAGAATCTCCTCAATTCAACTGCAGGTTTTCAATAAAGAGAAACATCTAAGGGAAATTTGATAACTTGAAGGCAAGGCACATGTTCGCTGCTGAGCTGAGACAGCACAGGTTTTTAAAAGCTTTCTGATTTACTTTTAAATAGGAAAGAATGCAAAAAGCAAACCTCATGTAAAAAAAAAAAAAGTGGGAAACCGAGGTTTGCAAAGGAAAAAGGATGAATCACACCATCAGATTTTTTGGGTCACAGGGTTGTTTCTCAGATAACAGCAGAGATCTCTACTAAACACTCATGATACGGTCCAGCCAAGGGCTGTGGCAGAGGTTTCTCCTCTTGGCCTCAAACTTTTATGTGAATCTCACATGAAGGCATTAATATAACACCTCTGTCTTCTCCAGGGGACTGGAAACAGCAGGACCCTGTGATCTGGAAAGTTTTCTCTGGACTGATGAGCAAGGAAAACAAAAGGCTGGCACAGAGGATGAGGCAGACTGGCTCATGAGTCCATGGCTGTGAGTGAGTAAAGGAGGAGCTGTGCCAGCTCTGCCCTGCACTGACACAGGTGTTCCATGTGTCCCTTTGCCACGGGCACAGCCACATGGGACAGCCCGTGCTGGTGGCATTCCCTAATCAGGCAGCACTTGGGCTCAATGCCAGCCACAGCACTGAGACAGCAAGGATCATCTGTCATTTGGGGCTCCTTTACTACTTGCCAGGTGTCTTAGCTTTTCATGCATCTTTCAGCTTATCCCTATGACCACAATGCCCTGGACTTCAGAAGCAGGTAAGTGGCACAGAGTACAGGAATGAAGAAAGCTGAGGTTGTTGTTTCAGCCATGGATGCTGCCAGAAACCACCAAAAGCACTAAACAAAAGGCAGAGCATGAAGGGAACTGTGTCCTGCCTCCAGCATAGATGACTTCCTGCTCTGGCATTACCACAGCCCACTACATTTTCCAGCTGCTCAGAAGTTAATTTGAGGTACTTTGGTTCTTGGTAATTTTTCCATAAGTTTGTCAGCCTAGTGGGATCAGTAAGAAATACCTGTGCCAAGTGCTGGTCAAATGTTGGTCCTGCTTATCCTGAGCTTTGAGTTCTGGTCCCCCAGGGATGTGGTTCTGGGGGTTTCCCTGGGTAATCCTCCAGCCTGGGGGTTGGATGTAGGGGGAGCAGTTAAGCACCTCCTTTCTTTCTAACCAGTGGCATTGGCACAGCAAACAAAACCAGAGTTTTCAGGATCACAGCAGGTTTTATTTCCTCACAGTTCCTTCCCCACACATCTTGCCCATCTTGCATCACCGTATTTCAGGCTTTTGAAATTCATCAGCAGTAAAAGAACCCAAAATTGTATTAAAAGTATCTCCAAAGCCAGATGAGCTCACTGTGTTTTGTATTTCCCTCTCATCTGCAAAGTGTCCAGGGCATCTTCCTCTTACCATTGACAGGTACAAAAATGAGGATGTTCATGCAAAGTTTGGACCATCCAAGCCAATTCTGGCCAGCTGAAAGAAGAGCCCCAAACTATTTAAGGGCTTAGATGCAATTCAGATTTTTTTTTTTTCAACAGACATAATTTGCTGAAGATTTAGCTGTACAGTGATTTTCAGGTTCAATTTTAAGTTGCATTTCAGCTGTATTCAGACACAAGAGCACAGTATCTGCAGCTGGAGAGAGGAGCAGACCTGGCCTGCTGAAAGCAGGTGCTGCTGCCAAGCTCCTCATCATCTCAAACCCTGCCTGAGAGGTACCAGCACAACAGCAGGTTTTTTTGGATGCTTCCCTTCATATCCCAGCCCAGCCTGACTCTGATTAATTAATGGAGTTTGCTGAAATCCCAGCCTTAGCTACTCTGGCTGCTGCTAGCTACAGCGAACTGCACAGCTGCCTTCCACTCCCACTTGAGAGACTTTGTATTTACCAAGTATTAATTAGATGAATGTGAAGCACCATTTTCTAGGCAGAGGAAATTATCTGCTCTCTCCCTGCCCTGTAACAAGCTCATACTGGGACAAGTCTGAAAAGGGAGCAGGTAGAAGTGGCTCCTTCTTGCTCAGCACATCTGCCACTTTTCATATTTCCCTGCTTGTGCTGCTCCCCTTGACAAGCACTTAACTCCTGCTTGATCTGGAAAGGGAACAGCATCGTGAAAGATGGAGCTGGAGCCTCTCTCCCTTTGCAGATCACCACCAGAACTGGTCCCAGAGACTGTCCTGACAGTCAGACCCACAAAATGGGAAGAGCCGCTGTCTCTGAGGGCTCCTCCAAGTGCCAGGAGCTGCAGAACAAGTGAGTCTGCCAGGAAAGCACAAGCAATGAATCCTTCCCTTCCACAAGTCCTCCAGACCAGGCTGGGCAGATATTTCTCAGGGCTGACCACAGGTAACATTGCCCAGAAGGAGACAAGGGGGCCACCCCAAGATCTCCCCTACACCTGAAGTGCTACCATGTAATGGAAAACATTCATGGCACAACTGTTCCTCCTGGTGGCAACATCTGCACCATGGATACTGCAGCTGACACCAGTAATTGCAGCATGAAAGGCTTCAAGCCTTTCTACCCATCTGGAAAAAAATGGAAGAAATGTCATGGAAGGCTGAAGGCTGTGACGGAGGGCAAGTGTCAATGGTAAACAACTGGTCAGCTAAATTTAGGAAGGCAGGTTGGGGGCTCTCCATGACTGGTTGGGTGTCTTCAGTTCAGACCACTGAGTCAACTAAAAACATTTAGCTATGACAGTGATGGGCTTTATAGAGAACTACAAGATAAATGAAGGGAAAAAGGTTATCTAATAATTACTGTCACTGTTCCACATCCAGCTGCATCCACAGCTCAGCTTGACCTTTGAAGAACAATGAATAATGCACCATTCTGGTGAACGTTCCCCCTTTCTTGACAGACCATCAGCACACTGGTAAGGGACAACCTCTCCTGTTTGTTCTTTACTCACTGTTTGGTTCATTTGCTTTATGTAAGAGGACCAAGAAAGTCCCAGAAAAATATCGTACCTGTTTCAAAATATTTCCCCTGTAATTTCACATTGCTAAAATCCACAAACCATTGGTGCTCCAAAATCTGCTGCAGGGACAGCAGCAAAGCTCATGTGAAACATGGGATCAAACGGATCTCTCAGTCTTTGGGCACCAACAGGAAACCAGTCTGCAGTGCTGAAGCCACTGATCTCCAAGACATCCAGAAACCAATCAAAACCAGGGAGAGATAGACCTGGACTCTGTTTCCAGCTTGCCAATGTTTACATGGTGCACAGGTAAGTCATGCCTTGTACTGAGCTGAATTTTCATGTCCTGCTAAATTGGGCAATGAAACAGAATAGAGAGGTGTGAGGAGTGCTGGGGATGTGCTGCATTGTAGCAAACAGCTACTGAGCTCTGCAGCTGGTCATGAGGTGCCAAAGATAAGGAAAGAGTGGACTTTTGGGAGACCTTCTCAGAAGGGAAGTCACACAACCCCATGGCAATGCAGTGGTTTTCCAAGCTGTAAAATCAATTGCAATTCACCTGCTCTGCACCATTGCTTGTTCCAGGCAGATCTCATCTTTAGCCTGGCCCATTTCATGTATCCAAAACTCAGTCTTTTTGTGGGCTTCCACGGGCTTCAGACCAGGCCCTACCAAAGCAGGCCCAGCAGGCACCAAGCCCCACAACCAACACTTGACCTGGCTCATGTGCAGTGGGGAGCAGAGACTTGGGGCTGGAGGGTGTCCCAAGAGAGACAGCTGGAGGTCACAGTCTCTGGGGCTCTGCTGACACTGGGGTTTGGGAATGTGCCAGGGTGTTGAAGGGCCAGTAAGCTGTTTTGGTCTGGCTTTAAAAAAGCTGGCTTTTAATGAGGGGATCATCCTGGCAAAATTCAAACCAAACCTCTGCACCTGATCAGATAAAGCACAAAGATCAAAAGGTCTATTTAAAATCAGGAGAGAAAGGGACAGTCCCACCAACAGCTCTCCCCCAACACTTGGTAGTGATCACACACGTTATGATATGAGGGATTAATGGCTGGAGGTCATAGAGAGTTTGTGCTGTCCCCCAGCTTCCCAAGGAGGTGGGTGACCAGTTTCTGCAGGGCTTCAGCCCGGACCACCGAGACGCGCAGCACTTCCTCGTGGTTGGCTTTCTCTTGGCTGTCGTAGCTCATCACCGCTTTGTTGGTGATGAGGGAGATCCCAAGGACTCGGAGGCCACAATGCCTGGCTACAATTACCTCTGGGACAGTGCTCATGCCTACAGGAGGAGAGGAAAGGACCAGAATAAGTCAGGATTTATACCAAAACAAGATCTCTCCAAGGCTGCAAACCACAATCTTACCTCCAAGCACACACCCTTGTCTTGTTCCCCCCAGTTCTGTGTCTGAACTCTATAATAATTAAAGGCTGTGATATGTACAAGGCTCAGATAGCTTCAGACTACAGTTACAACTCTGCTCAGCACAATAAACCTCCTGCATTTGATCCTTGTGCCACAGCTCCCTCCTCAAGATGTGTCAGACTGCTTGCAGACTTGCAAAGGAAGTACTGATGTGCTGTGTCATTTGGCTGTTCCTTGGCTAAAAAAGCTACTACAAATAAAAATGGCTTTGAGGGGAGCTGAGCTCCTTTCCTCACACACAACGAATCTGCAGGTATTAATATACAGACTTCCATGAGCCAGGGGTCATGGAAGGAATCATAGCTGGAGGCATCATATGGATCTTGGCACTTAGTTTTCTTTTACACAGTTGGGAAGGTATCCATTATTACCATCCCTAAACAAGACTCATAAGGAAGGCTGGTTTGTAGAGAAAAAGCACTGTGAAAATCTTTACAATGTCAGAATTAGAAGAAAAATACTAGAAAAAGACTTCATTTTTATTGAGCCCCACTCAGTCCTCCTGAAGTGGAGCCATCTGAGCATGAGAGACTTTGTGTTTGGGAAATAAACACAAAGTTGTGCTGGGATGCCTGTCCTGCTCAGCTGTAAGCACAGGGACTTTCTGCAGATCCTCCCAGGAGCTGCACTAAGCCACTGCAGAATGAAGCAGAAATACACAGAGCTCATTTCTCTAGCCCCAGGAGACTTAGAGAGTCAAAGACGGAAGCAAGTCAGCCTTGAGCAGAATTAACTGTTCAATCCATGTGCTCAAAGAACCCTGGCAGCCCAGCCTGGCAGCTCACCCACAGCATCAGCTCCCAGCGCCTGCAGCAGGCGGCACTCGGCGATGGTCTCGTAGCAGGGCCCAGCCTGCAGGCAGTACACTCCTTCCCTGGTGAAGCTCAGGAACCCCAGCTCCTGTGCACTCTCCATTGCCAGGCCAAGCAGATCTTGTTCATAAGCATCTGACATGCAGGGAAACCTCACTCCAAACCTGAAAGGCAGTAAAGGACACAGCTGTGTGATAGTGCTACTGCTCCCTCCGTCAGAGTCCAGGGATGGTCATTCTTTAGAGAAAAGGGAAGTGTTAAGGGCAGACCTGCCATGGATGCAATCTCTCTCATTCCGCTCTTACCATCAGGTAATTCTGCCATCAGTCATGGAATAGTTTAGGTTGGAAGGGACCCTCAAAGGCCATCTCATCAAAACCCATTCAGTGAGCAGGGACATCTTCAGCTAGATCAGGTTGCTCAGAGTCCTATCCCACCTGACCTTGAATGTTTCCAGGAATGGGGCACATACCTGGGCATGACATTCCTGCTAGATCTAGTCATCCAAGACTGTCAGCACACAGAGCTTATGGCTGTTGGAAGGTCTGGCACCACTTCCCTTCTGCAGGAACCCTTCTGGAATGGTCTTTCAAGGGCTCCTGTCCCTAGAGAGCACTGATGGCCAGATCTCTCTCTCCTCAGCAACTGCTCATGATGTCTGTTAAACATTCCCACCAGACAGTTGCTGCTCCAGGCTGTCCCTGGATGGGGGTTTGATCCCAGCCTGATGGAGCACCAGTCCCTACATTTAAGGCCCATCGCAGCAGGCAGCTACTTTACATCTTGGAGCTCCAGGGCCATATTTTAGGTAGCTTTCATCTTCTGCTTCAAGACTGGGTCTCTTTAGGTCTTAAAATAGCAGCTCAGTCCTGCTCCTGATGAAGTGAATCCTGCTCTTGACTCAAGGAGAGCAGAAGTAGATGGCAAAGATTGTTATGCTGCCACTGAGGAAACCTGGAAAATAAACTCCCAGCCATGTTCACCAACGCAGTTCAGTAGGAGTGGACCAGGTCCCTCATTTGTGCTATTAAAGCTTCTGCTTGTTTACATGTTCTTCCAGCTGAATGCTTAGGGCAGTAGGTGGCTTATTTTGTTTTTATAAACACTAAACATTATATAAATAAAAACAAACTTCCCCTTCTGGTCTAAGGTAATAAGTATTCATCACCATGAAAATTGCTTCCCTTTTCTGAAGGATGGCCAGCTATGTAGAAGCCCAGTCTCTAATTTATGAAAAAAATATTATTTTCCACATCACTTCATTGCCTCTAGTTTGGCTCTGTGGTGCTTAGATAAATCCTTCCTGGTAGCTCAGCTGGACAGGATTTTAGGAGTTTGCTCAGCTAAATCTCTGCAATACTTTGAAACCTGATTCATAAAGACCTCTTGCCCATTTTGATGCCTTGGTCAGCAGTACAGAAGTCACCTCCCAGAGCACTGCAGTCTTCACCAAGAAGCTGCTTTTGGGAGGCAATGAGGCAGCTATGCTGCCTTTGAACGCTGTCCAGATGCAGTTGTTTGATTGGAGTTTCTCCTCCTGCTCCAGAGCAAATATGCAAGTCCAGAGAGCTTTAAACACTCCATGTAGCTTCTCTGCTTTTGATCACTTTCCTCCAACCCACAGCAATACCTACAAAAATGTAAAGATGTTCCACTTCAGATGGGTACTGTCCTCTTGCCATGGAATCGAAGCACAGTGATTATTTCTCCTGAGGCAGCTGCCAGCACCTTTCAGATTCTTTCAGAAGCAAGAGCCAGGTCTGCTGTTACATCAGGAAGGAACTAACTGAAAACCAGGCAGGCCACCTTACTCTCAGCAGAACTTTCTCTCTGGAAAGATCTGAGGACAATCCAGATGCCTGCCCTGCAAACACGTCCATTTTTCACGATGGGCCTTCCACCTTAACAGTCTGATGGTGTCTTGGAAGGATTTTTGGATCATAAATTCATTTTTGAAGGGACCTTGAGGTCGTCTAGTCCAGCATCTTGCTCAAAGCAAATCCAAATCTGTTGGCAACTGCAGTTCAGGGGTGAGGATATGTTAGAAGCTCCTCTCTGCACTCTCAGTAAGGTAAAGATTCTGCTACACAGCCAGTACAGGAAACATGACTCCCCAGTTCAGCCAGCAGCAGGTGGCTCTTGTAGATCTCAAGGTCTCTGAAGAAGCTGCCAAGACAACCACCTCTCATCAGAGCAATGCCTTTAGTGAATACAAAGGCACTCCAGTTTAAAGACCTAGATACAGCAGTGGTGATCAGGAATTTTAGAGATTTCATCTTTGCTCTGCCCTGCACTTAGTGCCTGGCCTCTGCTGTACCCATTCCATTCCATCACACCAGAAATGGCTGTTGATAAACCCAGGCTGGAGACAGCACAGTTCACTGACTGCTCAGTTAAGAGGAACCAAGAGAGAGTGGGGCTGATAAGAGGAGGAGCAGTGGGTACCTTCAGCAGATGGTACAGCTGGTCATGTCAGGAGAAGGACCAGAAGCCTACTTGTACAAAACAAAACCTTCTGGGGGTTTGTGTGTAAGCTCCTTGTAGGCTTGTAAAAATAAGCAACAGCTAAGGGAAGGCAGGGCAGGTGGCACAGCACATACAGCTATTGCTGTAACTCTTTCCTTGTGGTTACCTGGAGCCAAACTCTGCCTCTCAGTAACTATTTGTCAGCAGGCACAACTGGCAGTCCCAGCCCGTGGCTGAAGGAAGAAAGGATTAATTGGTAACAATGGAGCCAATGCCTTCTTACCGCTCATCATTTGGTCCACGCAGGGGATTCTGCCCTCCCAAGCCAAACAAGCTGATGTGATCCCGTATGAACATGATGTCCCCCACTTGGAAGTGGGGATTCAGTCCTCCAGCAGCATTTGTGACAATCAAGATCTCCACCCCCAGGAGAAAGAACACCCTGATGGGAAAGGTGACCTGCAAGAACCAAAAGCATATGTGCAATGAGTATCACAGTCAGCAGACAGCTACTGCTACTACATTTGTAATATCACGATTTGTGGATGCAGAGTCTACATATGGAGACAAAACAGCCTTCTGCAATTTTAAACATTCCTCTAATTTAAACAGAATGTTAATGCTTTTTAAACAAATTAAACATAATCTTGCAATGAAACAAAATCTTGCATTAAAATCCAAGACCACAGTTGCACGAAGGTCAAATAAAGGTGGTACAGAAAGAACATGCAGATAGTTTTTGCTCACTGCCAAGGTCTTGCAGAGATCAAACCACTGTGCTGATTGAAGTAACTACTTATGCACACGGACTTGGAGAATAATCCAAAGCTAAGGAACAGTTGGGAGCTGGAGAAAAAAAAATTTAAGAAGTTTGATTTTGACAAGTCACGAAGGAATTCGGATGATATCTGCTATCAGTCAAATGCTAGTGTGAAAAATATTTTCTAGTAATGGACACCACTTCTTCAAGAAGTAAGTTAATTTTAATAGATAAACAAATGTCTTGATAAAGCTAACTTTGTATTGAATGATTTTAAAATAGCTGTTTTTCTATAAGAAGTTGTGTGGTGCCAAAAATTGCAGTTTATATCCAAATGCAAGCAACCTCAATGCAAAAAAGGAAAATCACAGAGCTATCCAAATAAAAAAAGAGCCAATAAATAAATATTATTGTTGTTTTCTAGCAGAAAAGTACATATGTGCAGGGTAGGTAACATAAATCTCCACACATTCCAGTACGTTAGCTGGGAGGTTATAGCAGCTTGCAATAGCCTGGGAACTTTTTCTATGGGGAAAAAAAAAGCTGTAAACTATATAAATGTAATAGAAGATTAAAATAGATTATTCTTATTGAAGTTTTCTCATTGCTGATTTAAATCATGATTAAACTGACTAAGTTAAAGCATGTAAATTAATCTGCCTTATATGATAAACTATTTCCCCCTGTGAGAGTAGCAGGGTCAGCCAATTTGTGTGGCTGTGCAGCATCACCTTCACCCAGCAGAAGCCAACTACCTCTTGTTTGAACTCCCAAATTTATCTTTTGGGGGCAGATCTGAAATCTAAGAAAGACTCATTTCAAGAGCAATGTAAGTTCATTGCAAGAGCTAGCATCCTGCAGCTAGATAGCAAGGCAAGCAGTCACTTCTGCAGCTTTTACAATACATCTCCCCTACGTGAATATTTTCCTTAAGGAGAACTCACCGTGCTGAGAGAGTAGCCTTCATAGGAGTGGAAACGTCCCTGCATGCACACGCAGGGCTGTCCATTCAGCTCCCCAAACACCAGTCTGCCAAGATGCCCTGGCACTGGAAATTAACGAAGTGTCATTTTAGTTACAGGTCTCAAGGAATTTGACTTAGAGGGATCTGTTAGTTGATGATTTTGCTTTGCTGCAGGGCCAAGCACTGCAAAAGCAGGAGCTGGAAATCAAATAAATAAATACCTATATCTGTGCTATGATATTTATGTTTTTTTACTGTGAACACACATTTCTCCACTGTGGGACTGGTTTGCAGACTTGAATGACCCCTGTATGAGGCTCTGCTGCAGGCTGTTGGTGGGTGGGGTGCTGATTGCCTGAGTTGTGCTCACCAGAGCTCCGTGGGAAGTGAGGGATGTCCTCATACAGGAAGACTGTCCTGTTGTCCAGCACATCAGCCAGGCCTCCCAGCCCAGAGCCGCAGACGATGGCGATCCTGGGCCGCTGGGCAGCACGGGCACGCAACCAGTCTGCTGCTTCCTTGTACACCTCGTAGCTACTTCTGCAGGAGGAGAACAGGTCAGTGAGACTGTTAGCCCATTCCAAGAACAAGCTTCAAAGAATAAAAGTCCTGAAAAGGTGCAGAGAAAAAGAAATTTCATTAAGACTATAATAATAGAAGCTTGACTGCTATTATTGAAGATGCATCACTTTTAATCTCATGTATTTTACCCCTGACTACAGGGAAATCATTTGAATCCCCTTGGCTGGTTTCATTCTGTAGATGAAGAATGGCTAATGATACCTAGATCACAGAAATGTCACATGGCATAACCACTCCTGCTTCTGATGGGCTCTGGTCTCTCCTGAGTTACTGAAGAAAGGGAAAAGCACAATTAGACTGAGAAATTCCAACCTATATAAGTGTGCATGGGGATGTCCAGCCTGTGATGGGGAAATACAAGTGTGTGGAGCTCTGAAGACACCTGAACAACACAGCTGGAATGCTGTGCTGATGAAGGAGTAGACATTGTCATCTGCAGTAGGTAAAGATTCAGGTAAACTTCAGAGACATGGGTGAAGCATCATCTACAGAGATGGAGAAGCCAATCTCTGTAATGAGTGCCATCAGCTCCCACTACTTCCATCTAGGCTGGTACCACATGTCAGACACCCACCTTCTCAACACCTCATGCCTTCAGTACAGAAGGAGAAACATGGAGATCTTACTCAGCCTCTTCTCTCCCACAGAGTGGGCATGGGATCACACCTGCAGTCCAGACATAGCCAAGAGGCCCAATGACATCAGTCTCCATCAAAACAAGTGAAAACCAGGAATTTGGGCTCCAGAGTTTAAAGTGATTCAAGAGGGAGACTCGGCAAATACCTTGGTTAAAAAAAGTCTAATCCAGCAGGGAGCCCCATTGCCTGAAGGTGGGATAGAAGTTGGCATTACAGTGCCTGTTGTACATCTGTCTCATGGGAAAGGAGAAGAGTTCAACTTTTAACCTCTCAGCCCAGTATTCAGATGCCTTAATCACAATCAATAGCAAAATAATCCTATAATCCTGTTTCCAACAGGACAATGCAGACACTTTCTGAAAGTCAATATCAAGGTTGATTGGAAACTATCCTCAAAAGCAGGAGTACTAATAGTAGTTCTTGGAAGCAACTCAATCATTACCATCAATGAGTAGAATTAATGATTGTACATGGCAGAGGACTGGGTCCTGGAGTGAATCCACAGGCAGGGGCAGCGGTTCTCTGTATGAAAAGTTGATCTGATTATTGAGAGGTGAGAAAATCAGATACTGTGAGATTGCAGGTGATGTAAAATTGACTTGAGATACTGATAAGCAGTCACTATCTATCCAGGAATGTTTCTTTTGGTTCTTTTTTATCAAGTCTCCTTTTTCAAGACATGTAAACCCTAGTAATGCTGTGATGCTGCTCTCAGCAGTCTTAGAGGACAGACAGAAAAGCTTTTGGAGTGGTGCTCCTCACTCCAGGAGGTCTCAGACCACTAAGAGGATTTGACTGTCCATGTACAACTGGCTCCTCCAACCAGATATTGAAACAAAGGTTCTCACCTCTATGCTTTTTCCTTGTTTATACTGACAGGGTCAGTAGTTATTGCACAGATGTCTTCTGTGAGCATCTAGCCTCTTAACTGTCTAGTTACTACTGTAAGTCCTATCCAGCATAAGATACATCAAACTTATGGTCCTAGTTACAAACTGTAATGTCAAAAATACCCAAAAATGTCATAAACCTGCAATCCAATGGGAAGAAATAACTTCCATACACATAGATTAAAATGAAGAGTCATACTTAGCTGAAGTACTTTTCAAAGGAAAAGTTTGGAAATGAGAAAGTTTATTTACCATCACATACTGAATTTTCTAAGTGCATCATGAGCTCCTGAAATAAGCAGGAGCTGTGAAAATGACATTAATAAAGACTGCACTTGACTACGTTATCACTTGCTCCCAGACAAAAGCTTTAAAAGTGCTTTACATATATTAATGAACAATTCCCCCCAATTTCTCTGTTGAATAACTGTAATCCTTGTTTAGAAATTCAAGGAACCAAGAGAATTTATATGTAATGCCCAAGGTTTTGACATACCTGTGGTAGGCATGAGAAAAGAACAAGGTCACCAGGATCTGCTCTTCCTCATGACCATAATACTGCTTGTTTCAGTATTTTTTTTAAGTGCATAAACCATTGCAAAATAACATTAAAGAATGGATATTGTTCCTATATCCTCAGAAATTTTAGGAATGTGGGATGGAACCCATTCAATGTCTGCTGAAGACATCAGGACTGACTGAGCTATGCCAAGTTACAGTGATTTTTTTCCTTTTAAATAGAAGATATTAAGATACTTCTTAACCAAAGAAGTAAATCTCCAGTGCTGCATATGTTTCCTTGCCTGAAAGGAGCTCCAGCAAGAGCACAAGGGCCTGGCAGAGCCCTGTCCATCCCAAAGGCTTTGGGCACCTCAGAGCTGTCCCCAGTGCTGAGAGCACAGCGATGCCAAAATTAATCTGCTTGCAGTATTTAGCTTTCAGAAGCCTTCCGGATGACATCAAAGGGACTGGCAAGCACTGATAATTTCTGAATGCAAGGGAGATACCTGCTCAGCAGGAGCAAAGGGGGAGTTTGACCCCTGGGTCACCAAGCAGAGCGTTCAGCCTGGAACTGCATGAGCACAAGGCCTGTGCAAGCTTTTTGACAGCTTGAATTAATACATGTAGCACAAAGGCCCCTCTAGCTGCTCTAACAATGCACACCTAATAATAGTGCTCGGTAGCATCGCTTTGGATTAAATCACAGGATCAGCTGAAAACACAATCCCCTTTATTGTGATTGCTGTCATCCACTGGGGAAACACATCTGTTGCAAAACACAGGACTGTCACCGGTGACAGATCTTTTATGGCATGAAAAAACCCCCACTCTTATTTGCTTCTAAGTTGGCTGAAAGCAAATCTATGTAAAAAAGCAGACATAGCCCAATAAACAGCTAAGGCATTATGTTTGGGGGCACATGGCCATACGTATTCACAGTCTGTGCCTCTCCACAGGAGATATTTGCCTCTTCTGGCCCATAACCTCTCCCAAGGTCACCTACTCGCTGCCATATTTCATAATACCAGCACCTGCCCAGGCAGATGGCCAGATTCCTCTGCAATAATAAGATGTTTACTTCTGAGCAGCCTTTGTCTGACATTTATTGAGTGCCCAGTAGAAAGGAAACAAGGTGAGGAAAAGCGATGTAATTTTGTTAGCCCCATCCAGTCTGGACATCCGTGCATCCCCTATTTCACAGCACCTTACCTGTCTTCCTCAGCATAGGCCATCCTCCTCCTCTCTGGTTAACCAAAAGAAGGGGATGGTTGCTGGAAATGGAGCTGCAGGGTTTTATTTGACCAAAGAGCAGAGGCCTATTGAACCTGCAGAAGCTCCTGCTGTCTCTGGCAGTGAGTCAGGGAAGTGTGTCCCAGCTTCTCTCTGCTGTCCCCTGAGCATCTCTAATCCCTGAGTAGGAGGGGCATGGCCAGGACATCTGCTTTTCTGGCCTCACCCCACATGACACACATGCTCTAGAGCTCTGCAGAAAGCTTACACGCATGCACACACACACTGTAATGCAGATTAAGCCTAGAAATTTCACACGCACGCACACAACTTTTCAGCAGCTGACAAGGGATCTGCCTGGATTTGCACCTCTTGCATCACCTGGGAACCAGCTGGAGTCACCCGCTCCTGTGCAATTCAAACCCCTGGGAGTGTGCAGACTCTGTTGGATGACCTGTACCACCTACCACTGACACCAGACCTTTCCACATCTCACACCATTACCTTCCCATTCTTTCATGGCAACCAGGGGTGATGACCCATTAGCTCCCCTCAGGGCTTTTTGTTCATATCGAATTGCCTCACCCTTCCCAAAAGGAAGTACTTCTTTGAGATATGCTAAACCTCTGTTCAGCAGAATATGGGAGACACAGGAAAGAAGACAGACACCCCACCATCTGTCCCTTTAATTTTAGCTTTGCTGTGTATGAAAACAAATATAAAAACAACCCTGTCATATGGATCTGTTTGTGCAACAGTGTTTGATCCCAACAACTGATGTGAACCACATTTTACAGAGCTAGAGATGTTTCCAAGACAATTGAATGCCAAAAGAATTCAAGAAAAGCAGTGATGAGTAGAGACCTTACACGCCCTAGCTGAAAGGCCACATCTACAATATGCATTCACAGCTTAATAGATCCAAAAAGGACACATGGGGTATAATTTATAAATATCCCAAGCAGGGACAAAACCTCAGTTAGAACCTGTCAATTCTTAGACAAATCATCCAGACATTAACAAAAATTCAGAAAACTGGGCAGCACCCATTTCAGGTCTTAGACTTCTTATTTCTTACATTCCTCTTTTCTTTTTGATCTTGAAGACCTTGCATCAAACAGACCATTGTTGCCCCAGAAAACTGTCTCTGACAACTTAAAATTCAAACAAGGTAATAAATGCACCAAGAAAAAAACAGGGCATTTTTAGAGAGAGATATACTTCATGCTGGAAAGCAGAAACCCAGCAATGCCAGCACAGGCTGGGAATCTGCAACAACCAGCAGAATTTAAAAATCCAATTCTGTTTTATTTATTGAAAAATACAGTTGGTACTGAAGAAATAGAAAATGGATCTGAAGAGAAAACATAATGAGGGCCTTTCCCCTCAAGTTCTTGACCTCCTTTTCTCCCTCAAGTCCACACTTCAATTTCTTTCTTGCTTTCTCTTAGAAAGCTTAAAATGCCTCTTCTACAGAGACAAGCAGGTGGGGTGCTGCCATGTCAGGACCCACAGTACATTGCTGCACTGGCATGGTGCCTCTTGCTCTTGGTTTGCTGGAGGCAGTGGGAAAATCAACAATAAGGATCTATAAATAATTTTCCTTTCTATGTCCTCTTTCTAACTCTGTTTTTACCATGTTTCCCCTCATTTTTCAAATATGTCTCCTTTTTGTCATTCTCATTCTTGTACTTCTGAATCTTGGCCATATCTGCCTCTGCCTGTTCTAGGTATATCCTCCTTTTTTCAGCATTGTTTTTCTGTACACAACACAGCAGACTGAGAGCAGAGATGGTTTTAGGTAGATTTAACTGCACCAAATCCTGTGCCCAAACAGGGCCCACACTGCTTGGCTGTGAGCCAGTGTGCCAAAAGACTCTGCAAGTCACCATCACCCCAAGCAACATTCACCAAACCCAGGGTCTTAGAGCCACTTACCAGCTCACTCAAGTCTTTCTGCCCTCTGGAAGTCCAGGCTCCTCTTGCCACTACTCAGGACTTCTTTGAAACCCATTATTTGCTGCCTTTAAATTAAATTACAGAGCAATGTTAGGCCCTTAATGTTGATTTTCCATATAGCTTGTTGGTATCAGCAGAGTTCTGATGCCCCCCAGATATGTTCCCTTCTTCAGCCTTAATCTGATTACGTTCATTAATCTGATTCTTTTTTTGCAAAGCAGACAAGAGAGATCAGACAGCCCGAGAGTTCTTCCCAATTTGCTCTCATCTAAGACAATCTCCTTCCTAGTTTGGATTTACATGGAAAACAGGATTATCAAAAAGGGGCCATTTTATCTATCTTTCTGCAATGTCTGTTATTTAACAGCAACAGAAATTACTTGAGTTTTAACCTGTAATGCTGCATTGGCTGGACAAGTACGAGATAAATGCTCACCCTACTAGGACAAAATTAATTTGAGCACTGAGGACATTCATGCCAATTAGACTGCAGGGAATGCTCCAAATCAGATTTATCTAGAAAAAGCAGGTATTCAATAGATTGCATAATGTTGAAAAAAATTATTGAGAGTCTTCTGTCCTGAAGGAATCTCAGTTGTCTCTGTCTGTATGTGTCTGCAGCAATTTGTATCTATAATCCTGATGTTTCTGCCTTGGCTGTCATTCAAGCCCTGCTTCTGTAGTGAGAACTTCAACTGCTACAGGATGCAGATACAATCACCTGAAATAATTTTCTAACAATGCTGTACACTCCTACAGCAATTTCCATCTAAAGAAGTGTCATGAAGCATTTTGCAAGCATTTAATGAAAACATTTAATTAATGCTTTAGGGTAAGTCTCCGCTTTCCTGTGTGCTGACATTATCACTGTATCAAATTATCTTGCAGTCTTCTCACATGTACTGCACATCACTCTTTTGGGAAGGGGAACTGACCTGCAGAAATATTCACAGAGTGTCTACACAGTGGGGACAGCCTAGCCCAGAAGAAAGTATCCCCCCAAAGTACTACAGGCATTACCATGCCCTTACTGGTGCACTTACCTGGGGGGCATTTTTCCCAATTCTCTCATACTTAAAAAAACCAGGATTGTGCCTCAGTGTTTTGGAGGAAGGTGAAATGGCTAAAGCTTGGAAAGATCCTGCTTTTCTGCTGACTACCGAAAGCACATGTTCCAGGTTTGATTAAAAATTACTGCCCAGAATTAATCAGGAATTTTGCAGCAGTTTGGAAAGGCGTTGTCCGGGAAACTCATTATTGTCTGTACACTGGCTAGCCAGACAGCCACTGGAGTGTTACTAGTCACAAGAAAGGTAGATAAAATTGAATTATATACCAGAAAAGTTATTCCCCAACAGATCATTTTAATAACAATCTCTAACAAGATCTGCCTGGAGTGGAGAGCATACTGCTCATTGTACATCGACAGGCAAGAGACCTCTGACCACAGTGAATGCAGCAAAGGGTTGGCCAGGGGAACAGAAAACCAGACGTTCAAAGAGCCTGTCATGGTTAGCTGGGCAAAATGAGAGCAAAGCAATGCTTCCATGACAGCCTGGAAATGTTGCCATGGAGGCAGGAGAGATATAGAAACTTAAGACAGGCAGCAGGAAACCAAGGAGATGCGTGTTCAGTTAGGCCAGACGTCAGAAAAAAGCTTCCAGCTGGCCAAAATGTGCAGTCCTAAATAGCCCTCCTGTGAGGGCAGTGGGAAAAGGCTTTTAGGACAGAGATCAGTTAATGTAAAGGGTTTATGATGTTTACTGGCAGGGAAGCAGCCATAGCACTCACAAATTGTATGCCTGCCCTGTAAAACCTCACCATCTTTATACGACTCAGGCAGAAAGAGGAAGCAACTTGACAAAACCTGTGAATAAATGATACCACAGAAATCAGTAAAAGAGCAGAGATGTCCTAATACCAGCCAACACTTCCATCTTCCAGCTCTAGGAGATGTATCAAACAGCAAAGGGTAAGACTAGGGTTGTGGCTGTGGGAGTTTGTGGAAGCAAAAGCACCTGTGGCAAGGAACTTAGAGAGAAAGAGTATGAAAAGGATTATTTGGGGATTTGAGGGAAAGGAACTGAACCTTCTGAAGGGATACAAAGAGCACAACCAGGGATCAGCAGTATGTCAGGCTTGAGATGAAAGGATGGGCTTTTCAATGTGGAAGTGCTTTGAGGCAGGCAAACAATCAGAGAGTACAGGGGAAAGTGTGGTGGAGGGCTGAAACAGTCCTTAGTGAGAATAACTGGAAAAGAAACCACAGATCCTGGTGGACAAGAGACTAAAAAAGGCCAGGTACCCCTGTGGTCTACAATAAAAACAAATAACTTGAACTAAAAATTATAATAAATAAGGAAGAAATGCTTTCAGGCCTGTCACAGAAGAAAACAATTCTCAGATAATTAAATTATACTACACAGCTCCATGTATCACTAAGAATCCTTGACAATAGATATATTTCCCTATTCAACACAGGTAAACGCAGTTCATATCCTGGCACCACAGCCAGCTGCTGGCCTGGGACTCCAATATCCTTCCCCATATGAAGAATATGACTTCTCCCTAGGAAGGTCACTTACTCATACCAAAACAACACAGGACCAAAGTTTATCCTCCTCTGTGGTCTGGTTTCCTCTTCAATAATTGATAATACTTTCACACAGTAAAATGCCAGACCCTTCACTAAATCTCAGGACCATATCCTCATTTCCCCAAAGCCCCCTTTGGAAAACACTGATTTCTGGAGGTCAGTAGGTGAACATACTACCACTGGTAGTTGTAGCCTGTCAGGATGTATTTGTGCTGTTCCAACAGGATCAATGCTTCCTCATTATCTTGTCTGTGGTGCAATAATAACACATTATTGAACAGTTGATAGGTTTTCCCTTTCATTTCAGTGATTTTTGTTTAAAGAAGCAAAGGTTAGACAATTGTACGTCATTTTAGTAACTGGCTACGTCAGACACTGTTTACTGGAGTTTCCCAACTCACTTTCCATGTAGCAGATAGCAGCTGCAATTCCTCTAGTAATGAAGGTGAAACAAAAATCTGCCTGACTTTGGACTGCAAGCCAGAAGCAGCAGAAGAATGACCCTTACAGATCAGTCCCCAAGGTCATGGAAACCCACTTCATTAAGGGCAACCAGCTGTCCCAGTATCGTGCACCACATTGCAATAGTCAATAGTGTTGTGATTTAGATACCACACTGTTCAGTTTAGATACTCTATTAGCAATAAATCTAATCCTAATCATCCACATAATCACTGTGGATAATTCTTCTCAGGTCTGACTGAGAGCCTTCTCTCAACTGCTCTGCCACACCAATGCTATCACCCCAATTTACAAATGTCTTGCATCCAGCACAGTGATAGATAAAACCATGCTGAGATCTGGTGCAAAGTTATGTGGTTTTGGGACTGATCTTTAGAAGCAGGGTGAGAAGTACTAGGTATCCCATGGAATATATGGAAGTTTCTTCCATGGCTCAGCATAGTCTTCCCAGACGACTCCCTGCACACATCCAGTATGATTGAAAGAGCTCCCAAACACTCCAGCAATACTCCCAGCTCCATCACATAGTAGAGTTATACCATATATCTACAAAAGAAAAAAAAATCAGGGACAAAACAAGACTACTTTGTTCTTAATGAGATGTTTAACTTCCTATGTTTAACTGCCCAATATTCCTTTAAAGACAGATGCTTCCATCTGGGGCTGTTGGTGCCACAGCTGTGCACACAGGATACGGTCTGACTGGGAAAATATCAGCTGTAGATCAGCTGATAAAAGTTTAGCTCTATAGAAGCAGGGCTAATGCAGGAAGAAAGTGCTATGTTCTCATTTTAAGTATCTTACATGGACCAAAAAAATCAAACCAACCAACCACAACAATAACAACAACAACAACAACAACGAGAGATTATTTTGCATAAGACAGAAGTGTTTACTCAAATTTCTGCTTTAACTTGAAGAGATTTCAGAAAACAGAAGAATCCTGAAGCTCACAAGCTGAGTTGAAAGTTTAATTTCAGAAAAAGCATCACATTTTTCTTAAGTGTGCTATTCAATCATACTTATTTTAGCTAGGACTCTTGTGCTGTCATGCGCTCAATGATGAATTGTTCTCTCCTGTGATTTGGAAGAGCCTTATCTCCAGGAGTCCAGGGGAGTGTGACACTGAGAAGCTGCAAGCTACAATAAAAGCCTGGCAGGGTAGAAATGCAAAGGTCAAGTCTTGCTTACATACCACTTTCCCCTACGAGCTGAATTGTAGCTGTTCTCTCGGTGGTGTTATCCAAGCACTCAAGCACTCAAGAACATGTGAAAAGTGATGTGTTTAAGAAAAAATTAAAAAGAATCAACCCTTAAACTCAATGCTTTAATTACCTATGGCCCACAGAAGTCAGTCAGTGTAAACCTTGTGCCTGGTGTGTGAGTACACAGAAACAACAGAAGGAAGGCAACCAAAACATCCCAGCACTGCTGGAAATATCAGTGAGAAAGCCAAAAATAAAGGAAAGCTCTGCTCAGGCTTTTACTACAAACATTTCAGACTGTAACTTACCTTTGACCTTCCCACTATAAATTCTCATGAGCTAAAGATAAGATTTTAGCAATGCCATTACTGTGTGCCCTGTACAATCAAGACCAGACCAGGCACTGGAGAAACCACCACACCCTCAGCTCCACACCTCACCAGCTGCCCACCTGCTTTCATTCATTTGCCTCAGCTCTCCCTCCACTTTTACATAGCCAAAAATCTTGGTTGAGTAAAGGTGATCTTCAAACAGGCCAGTTAAAGGGTGAAGAGGCACTGAGACAGAGAAATCTTCCATCTGCACCTCAGCTCTTTCTCATTAGGTAAAACTTCTTTCTGATGAGGCAGCCAGTAAGTACCATTTTGTTACACCACTATTAGGGATCAATATGACATGATTTGGCTTGAAAAATACATTCTCTCTTTTTTTCCCCTCAAGAGATTTAAAGAATTTTAGATAGGTAGCACTGGGCTTTTTCTATACTAAAGATTCTTTCTATTTTGTAGTAATATTGTTTCATTTTAGAAAGCAAGCAAGTAGTTTAAAAGAGGGGAGGAAAGTTGTCTTGTTATATATCCCTGTGCTCAGTTATGACTTTAACATACAAATTTTCTCACGTACCTAGAGCAAGAGAAAAGATCCCTTATGTATACATTATTATATCCTTAAGATGGACATGTAAAGGGTTTGGTGTTTTGGTTTTGGTTTTTTTTTTTTTTTTTTTTTTTTTTTTTTTGCAGTTACAGAGCTTCAAGCAAAATTTTCCCAAGTTATCAGTTCTGGAGTGCCTAGTACTGATAGCACTGAATTTCTGTACCAAAACTACTTCTGGCTTAGGACTGGATTGAGCTTCATGAAGAATATGTGAGTGCAAAAATCAATAGCAGGAAGCCTGGTATTAAAGCAAAAGGATTTCTGCTTACTCATGCTCCATTGTTGGCTATTTGCTCCCAGAAGGGCTGGGGAGTACCACGTTCCTGAACCTGCATATTGGAAAATCCCCACAATATTTAAAGTCTCGAAAGCAACTTGCACCTGCTGTCTGCTGTACTAATGAATATGCTTTGACCTTTCTGCTTCTGTGTGCAGTTTAGATGCTGTTTTCCTGTCTAAAGCGTCCGTGTGTTTCCAAGGATGCTGCAATGGATGCTCAGCGATGCTCATTATGACTCTGTTAATATTTCAAGGCTCTTGCCTCCTGCTAACCCAAGCTGGGTGTAACAACTCTCCCGGGGATTTAGAAAGGGCAGCAAGGTGGGTTTACTATGTGAAGAGTCTTCTTAAGCACCTGCCTTGTGGGTTACAGAGAGCAAAGCAAGCTCTGGAGGAGCATCGCTGCTGATTCCGGACACTCAGCGTGTGCTGAGCCGTGGCCCCCGCAGGGCTGTGAGATGATCGCGCTGGGCTCGGGCGCCCAGGCAGGCGGCCCAGGGCGTCGGGAAAAACACACAGGGCGCTGAGCCCCAGCCCTGCCTCTCCAGCGGGTGGCCACACATCCCAACACAGCTTTTCTGCTCTTTTCTTCCTGAGCAACCTGTCAGCGTTAGCGCTGGTAAGTGCTGCGCGGGGAACTTCCAGCAATGCTGTCCTGCTGGGCTGCCCCGCTGCTCGGAGGCGGCTCCTCTGCTCCCTTTTCCTCGTGAGAAACAGCTGCTCTTGAGCTCCTGTTTAAGACATGGAGCCGATCAACCGCGCTGCCGCCTGCCCGGCCTGCGCAGGACTCAGCTGCTCTTCACCCATCCCAGCTCCGAGCCTTCGCCGGCGCTGNCGGGCGGGCGCGGCGCTACGAGCGGCCGGGGCGGAGTGAGGCGGCCGGGCCGCGCTGAGGCGGCCGGGCCGGAAGCGGAGCGCGGGGATGGGTGAGGAGCTGCGCGGTGGGGCGAGCCCAGAGCCCGGTCCTGGCCGGAAGGGGTCTGGAAATGATGATGAAAAAGCAGGCGTTTGCCTGTTCTTGTTGTGTGCTGAGTGAGCTTGGATTTAGGGTTGAACTTGTTAGTATTCTGGCTGGAGCACCTCTGGGACAGGCTAAGAGAGCTGGGGTTCAGCCTTGCAGGACGCTCCGGGGAGATCTTAGAGCTCCTTCCAGTACTTAAA
>VXBC01008911.1:0-30397 GCA_013399945.1 Ploceus nigricollis | reverse complement strand
TGAGCTTGGATTTAGGGTTGAACTTGTTAGTATTCTGGCTGGAGCACCTCTGGGACAGGCTAAGAGAGCTGGGGTTCAGCCTTGCAGGACGCTCCGGGGAGATCTTAGAGCTCCTTCCAGTACTTAAAAGAGGTTTATATGAAAGAAGGAGAGTAACTTCTTACATGGGCAGATAGTGGTGGGGCAAGGGGGAACGGTTTTTAACTAAAGGAGGAGAGGTTTAGATTGGATGTTAGAAAGAAATTCTTCCCTGTGAGGTTGGTAAGGGCCTGGTACAGGTTGCCCAGAGAAGCTGTGGCTTCCCCCTCCCTGGAAGTGTCCAAGGCCAGGTTGGATGTAGGTCTGAGCAACCTGGGATAGTGGAAGGTATCTCTTACCCATGGCAGGGGGGTTGGGACGAGATGGTGTTTAAGGTTCCTTCCAACCCAAACCTCTTCTATGAATAACTGGGATGAGCTGTAATTAAAAGCCCATACTCATAGTTGGTGTTTAAAATGAAATAAACTAGACAAGGGCACAATGTGCACAATGTGCAATGTGTTTTTCCCAGTTTTCCTCTTTACCCAGAACATCCTGCAAGAAAGGATGAGATTAAAGCCAGAGCACATCTGCATAGACAACAGTGAAATCAAACCTGCCCGTTGAAAGACCTTAAACTGGGGAAAGGCAAGATGAAGCCTCAGTTGTGTGTGTGACCATGTGCCTCTCTTCTCCTCAGAGGGCTGATGGTAATGATGGCAGAGGGATGTGGGATGTGGCCTGAGATGCTGCATGGGTTTGAGGGGAAGAGTAAAGTGCTGAGGGTGGCCATTGTTTCCAAACTTTCTCAGCTCTTTCAGTTTTAATCCAGTATTTTCTCAAAGTCTGTTGTTATGTAACACTTAAGGTCATTGTATTTTGCTTTTGTGGGAATGGGGGGGCTTGAGGGATGGCTAAGAGATAGGCTGAGAGATTTCCTATCTCGGGTGGTAAGTTTGATTGAATTATTTTGCTTAAATGAACATTTTAGTTTGGAATAAATTGCTGGCTGGCTGATTTCTGGTTAGTGCCTGTCACTTGTGCGATGTGTGCTTTGTGCTGAGTGGGGGAGCAGATTGCAGCAGCCTCGTCAGCTTTGTGTGAGTGTGCTCGTATTTGTTGGCCTTTACCCACTCCAGCACAGCACTTACCACTACTTTCTTCTTTAACATCAAGCATGTATTCCCATTGACCACAGCTGCAACCAAATCCTCTCACTTCAGGTTTATCGGTTTTTTCAGTCATTAAAGGAAGGCATAAGGGTTTGCAGTCATCTGGCGGAGAGCAGTAATTCTGAGCAGAGAAAGGGAAAGGTTTTGCTCACTTGCTGGTGCCCAGCATCCCTCCAGGGCCCATCGGCTGAGGGGCAGTTCTCGAGGGTGCCAGTGAGGGGCTACCCCAGCATTATACTGGGTCTGGTGGAAGAGGTGGGAGGGTTGTTCCCACTTGGGAAATTGGAGGAGCAGCTGTGCTCCCTCTCAAAGTTGCCTTTGCTTGTGGCTCCCCACCCTCCATACTTAGAGCTCTCGGATAAACACTGCCATAATCAGGTGATAACATTTCTGGGCCACTTGATGAATTTGGAGAGCTTGTGGTGTGTTCTCTTTTGGGACTGAGAGGGATATTTGTATTTAAGTGTTTAGATCCATACAGTGAGCAGAATATTTGGAGTCAATGAAGGGCCAAGCACCAGCAAACTCTTCTTCCCTTGCTGTGTAAATAGCAAGAAGGCCAGTTGAACTAGTGAACCTCCTGATTTTCAAATGACCTTATTTAGGATAACCCTCATTTACTTTCCTCATTGGTGCATCATTCCATGAAGCATTTACCTCTGTTCTAGAATACAGCTATTAAGCAGGACACATTTTTATTTTTTATAAAAAGCTTCTCTTTCTGTACTGGTGTGATTGGAATGACATGGTTTCTTCTCCCCTGATGTTGTCCAGGTTGCGAATCCACCCAAGAATGGATAAATGTAAGCAGCCTTATGTTAACCAGAAGACCAACCTTGAAAAGTTCAGTCCTGAAATTCTTTCTGAAATTGAGAAGCTCTTTGCGAAGAAGTTTACTTACACTAAGCCAGTGAATGATGAATGGAAGCTGCCAGATCCCAGCAATGCTTTTACATGTGATCATGTGGAATTTCACTCACTCCTGGCTCTGAAGGACTCAATGAATGAAGTGAAGAACCAACTGAGTGATAAGAACCTTGAGGATTGGCATCAGCACACCTCATTTACCAATAAAGCAGGGAAAATAATATCTCATGTGAAGAAATCTGTGAATGCTGAGCTCTGTACCCAGGCATGGTGCAAATTTCATGAGATCCTGTGCAGTTTTTCTCTTCTCCCAGAAGAAGCTCTTCAAGATGGAGAACTGAATTCTGTCCACCTCTGTGAAGCACCTGGAGCTTTTATAGCCAGCCTTAACCACTTCTTGAAGTCCCACCATGTCCTTTGCCACTGGAATTGGGTAGCTAATACTCTAAACCCTTATCATGAAGCCAATGACATCCTTATGATGATCATGGATGACCGTCTGATAGCAAATACATTACCTTGGTGGTACTTTGGCCCAGATAACACTGGGGATGTGATGACATTAAGACATCTAACAGGACTTCAGAGCTTTGTGAGCAATATGACTACAGTCCACTTGGTAACTGCTGATGGCAGCTTTGATTGCCAGGGAAATCCAGGTGAGCAGGAAGCTCTTGTCTCACCCCTTCATTACTGTGAAACAGTCACTGCTTTAATGATCCTGGGCACTGGAGGATCCTTTGTTTTGAAGATGTTCACTCTGTTTGAACACTGTTCTATCAACCTGCTCTTTCTGCTAAACTGCTCTTTTGAGGAGGTCCATGTCTTTAAACCAGCCACCAGCAAAGCTGGAAACTCGGAGGCCTATGTGGTTTGTCTTCGCTATATGGGCAGAGAAAGCCTTCATCTGCTCCTTCCTAAAATGACACAGAACTTTGGAACAGAAATGGTCAACAAAGCTCTTTTCTCCCAGCATACACTTCCAGAATCATTCCTTAAAACACATGAAGAGTGTTGCATGTTCTTCCACAAGTGCCAGGTAGAGACTATCTCTGAGAACATCCGTCTTTTTGAGCGCATGGAAGAAGCAGAGCAGATGAAACTGAACAAGTTAAGAGACTGTGCAGTAGAGTTCTTCATGCAAAAGTTCCACATGAAACCCATTGGCAGAAATAACTGGCTTGTCAAGAAATCCCAGGCTGGTTGCAGCATGAATGCAAAATGGTTTGGGCAAAGAAACAAATATTTTAGTACATACAACGAAAGGAAGATGATGGAAACTCTGACATGGAATGATAAAGTGGTAAAGGGCTATTTTAATCACTGGGCTGAGGAACATAGTTTAAATAATGCTGGGAACATGTGCATCCTGGAAGGATCATTTTCTAACCTTGAATGTAGCTTTTGGTACATTTTGGAAGGAAAAAGATTGCCAAGAGTAAAGTGTTCTCCATTTTGTGATGTTCAGGTCTTAGAAAATCTTAATGAAGCTGTGAAGGAGTTGACTGGGGGGAGACTGAAAAGCAGATCAATGCTGCAGCCTTGTCAGTCTTGTGAAGTTCTTCCTGGGGAACTCATACTGGCAAAAGTGTCTGATCTTTCCAGGTGCCATCAGGAAGTCCTAAATGAAAGTTGTAGTGACCAATTCAAGTGCCTTGTGGTGGGCTTTCCCACCCTCTGTGACACAGAAAGCCAGCCCAGTATGGAAATAAAGCCCATGGACGCAGCCACACTGCTGACTTTCAGCTTCTCTTTGCTGTATGATGGAGAACCAAAGTACCAGCAGCAGCTTTTGGAGTGTGTTCTGCATTCGTTGGCCCAGCTGGCAGCAGGAGATGCGTTGGTTTTGCCTGTTCTCTCCTGCCTGACGCGCTTCACAGCTGGCCTGGTGTTCATCCTGCACTGCTGTTTCAGGAGCGTCGCGTTCGCGTGCCCGACCTCGCGGGAGCCCCTGAGCAGCGGCGCCGCTTTGCTGTGCGTCGGTTACCGAGGCCTCCCCGCGCCGGTTGTGGAGTATCTGCAGCATCTGAATGCACTGATGAGCTCTTTGCTGGACACAGACTCTCCCCAGCAGGTTCTGCAGTTTGTGCCCATGGAGATTCTCCTCCAGGGCAAGCTGTTGGAGTTTCTATGGGATTTAAACACAGCCATTGCGAAGAGACAGCTCCACCTGATTGTGCAAGCTCAGCAGCAGCAAATGACTACTGACATTCCACTTTAAAATAATTCTAGAACTGTGTGAGTTGCTGCTGCTAGACCTTGTTTCACAGGCAGGCAGGTGTTAAAAACATTGTTAATGTGAAGGTAACATTAATGCAGAACTGGTGTGACATTGAGGGTGCTGGCAGGATATTTTGAACTATCAATCCTAGGTGCACCATATTGTATGTGTAGGAAATAGGAGAAAAGAAAGCCAGACCTTGATTTCTGGCCACTGAGCTGGGTGTTTTAGGATGCAGAATAACACAGAATCTTTGATTCAGTAGAAGCAAGGGCTCCCAAGTGAGCATAAGCCTCAAAGCCTCCTGTTACCATCTTTAAAAACTGTCTTTTGACATCCCTTTAATTTACAGTTGGTTTAATTCTTAATGGTGACATGGGGGAAATCCTGTGTAACTTGCCTTACCATTTTGGATGGTATGAAATGGTGGTGGTTATGGGTACGTGTCCCCATTTGCCATTCTTAAACAAGAGCCTCTGAATTTTCACCTTGTAGCCTTTGAATATCAGCCTCTTCTTTAGCACTTCAGTGAGTGAGGACCGAGATGAAAATTTCCTTGCCAAAGCCTGATAATTGTTTCTCCATCTCATTCTTGCAGCTGTTTTGTGAATGCCATGCTGATATCCTGAGTTCCAGTTCTTTGTGCACTTCAGTCACTTGACAGAAGGATCAAATGGAGCTGTTTATGCCAGAGAAGTGCTCAGCCTCTGGCTGTTCATTGCTTACTCTTCAGGCAATAATTTGGATTGCCATCAAGCCCTCTCTTGTGACTTGTTATGGGTCCAAAGCTGAGCTCAATTCTCAAGAATGAAATTTGCTAAAAGAATTAGCCAGTGGCTATAGACACTTAGGCTTGTAACAAGCAGAACCTTTAGGAGACATTTAAATACAGGAAACTTCCACCAGCCACAAGAGGCTCATAACATGCAGTTGCTGGGATTTGCCAGCCTTTTTGTGCTAAAAATCCTTAAAACAAGGCTTTGAGGTGTTACCACCTGAAAAACAGTTCACCAGTTGTGTGCTGCCTTTCTTGTGCACACAAGTGTGTTCATGTTTGGGTGGGAACCCTCAGGGTTGTACAGCCATTAAGCTTTTGTGTTGTAAGTAATCAATGTGTGCTTTTGATGTAAAGGATGCATATATTTTTTGAAGTAGAAGAAAAGATGTTGATTTACATGGCTGTTGTATATTTTCATTTTATTGACAAATGTTGAAAGTGCTAAAACTTTTTTTCTTTTTTAAAAAGAAGGGAAAACAAATGCTGTTTGGAGAAAATAAAGCCTTTTATTTTAGGTTTTCAGTGTTGCTGTTTATATGTTTCTTTACCAAATATGGAAGAAATCAATGAATTGCAGTAGGGGAGCCTGGGAAGGTTTAATTTTTTTTTTTTTGCCAGACTTTCCTTATCTAATCGTTTATCCATCCGTCATGAGTGAAGGGTATAGTCGCCTTCATTTCTCTCTAACTTTGACTTTGGAGTTTATCAGCTTAGAGAGACTCTCCTTGCAGACATGGTCAAAGCAGTGCAGGAGGCCTGCGCAGTTCTCTTGGCCTTGTCACTGAGCCTTACAATCCGTGTCCCTCTGTGGCTGCTGTATCTCTTAGCAGCAAGGATTTTGTCTTAAGGATCTTCAGTTTCTCCTGACTGTGACAACTGCTCTGGTAGGACAAGGTTGTTATACACTGTACTTTTGTCTGCAAAGTCTATTATTTATTCTTATCCAAATGTTCTCATCCTAATTGCTTGCCTTCACCGAGTGGTGTGATTGAGAAAAAGCTGCATGCCTTATTCCTCAGGGCTGGCTCTGCTGCACTGCTAGGGGTTCCAGGTGATTTTCTTTGGGTTGGCTGTCCAGTTTGTCTGGAGAACTGTCTGCTAACTCATTTTGATTGCAATTATTAATGCTAATGTGTTTTCCCATTGCCTTTCTCTTTGGAAGTAAGCACCAAATTAGAGAGCTGGGGAAGATCATTCTTTGTCTCAGAGGTGTGAGATGAAACAGGAAATGAATCCTGTTCTGATACCTTCATTTCTGTACAGCTAGTGGTGTTTCTTGGGGAAATCTTTATGCTAGAAGTGGAGTTGAATGGATGCTGAACTGCATGACAACCTTGCCTTTCTTGGTTTTAGTGAAGCTGAAGACTTTGGTTGTTAATGTCAAAATGTTCTTCAGGGGACGTGAGGACTTTGGAAGCGTCCTTGAAACAGGAGACTGCGTTGGAAGTGCTCGATACAGGGATTGTCAGGTTGATTTTGGTAGAAGTACTGTTTAATGGGTTTATGGTTTTACTGAATTACAGGGAAATGTAAATGCTTAGAATTGTATTCAAGCTTATAAAAAGTTTTATGAAATATTTGCATTCCCAATATAATAGTATAAAAACATGGCCTAAAGACATGAAATGGCAGATTGGAAAGTAAAAGGAAAATATGAATGTCTTCATTTTGCTGCTACAGACCTTAAAAGATGCATATGCAACTTCTTCAGTCCCTAAAGTCAATTTATACACTACATTATTTAGATTATGCATCTTATTTGAATTTGGTAGATCTTAATATGTTAGCATGCCTGGCAGTTTTTGAGTTTAAATAGTTGGTGTTGAAAGCAAAGACAAAGCACTGAGCCCAAAGCAAATTAGCTTTCTCCCTGGCTGAACAGCTATTTAACAAATGTCCTTTTTCTGTCTTGTGTCAGGTCCTCTGTGTCCCCCATGGAGACTGGGGAGATGAAATTTTACCTGTAATACAACTTGCACTAAAGCACCACAGTTAATGGCTCCTTTTATTAAAACAATAATATGAAATTGTATATTAAAACAATATTTTTTCCTCTGTAGGAAACTTGAAGAGATTTATTGAAGTGCATCTTCATAGTGCTTTACTAAATGGGGATGACTCGCTTGTTAAAGAATTGATTTATCTAAATTGGGGGATAGCAGGGAGAAGTGCCTGTCACTTGCTGGTGAATTGATTTGTTTAGATTGGAGGATAGCAGGGTGAAAGTGAATCAATATTCAAAACTTAGTTGTTGCTGAAGCCAGAGATCATTATCTGGGTATCAAAGAGATGAATGAGCAAATGCTGCCTGATATAAATGAAAGCTCATGCCGAGGTAGCCCCAGGTCCTCAGCTGTCAGGTACCTGTGCCTCAAAACAATGACCCTGTAGCCAGTGGGTAATGAAACCTCAATTAAGACTAGGGAATAAAGGGACTGTAGTGAAGTGCCTTAATTTAAGTCTCTAGAGGGTTAATGTGATTAAATACTTGCTTTATAATCAGTTGACTGCCCCAGGTTGATGACAGAGCACAACCCAACACCATTGAGTTGAAATGTAATGAAATCTGTCTTAGGGTCACAATTAAACCTAATTCCAAGGTGGCTGCTGAATAGCTGCATGTCCCCACAAATAATGGTGTGCTTGACAGATGAGTGTTTAGCAGAGGAGTGTGAGGCTGTCAGAATTATGTGAGCCCTCTGAGCAGCTCCCTGCCTTCACTACTGCAGCAATGCTGATGGTACCCAGCCATGCAGCTGGAGCAAACCATGCTACCAGCTGTGCAGACAGCAGGTAGAGCCCTGCATGGAGTGGATCAGTAGCATAGGATGTGTTTGGGATTAGTGCACCTAGGGCTGGAATGGCTGTAGGATTCCTGGCTGGTGGGAATGATCATATTTGGCAGCAGGAACTTGTTGTCACACCTGAAAACCACATAGCAGCTCTTTGAACTGGCATTGAGTGTTAGCACAAACTGGAAGAGACCTGGATCCAGCTAATGTATTGGGATTTAAAAGAAAGCTCGTTCAAAACCTTACTTCTGCTCTTTGGGAACACTGGAGAGGCTGGTCCACACCTAGAGTGAGCTTTTACTTTTTGTGGAAACACCAGAGGAGGCTGGTGTTTCATAATTGTCAGCACTATGGTCTTAACTATAAATCACAAAGTAATTGATTTCAGGGTGTTAACGAAATTTAGATTTATGGAGAAGTTCAGTTATGCCTGAGATGCACAGCTAATAGCACTGGCACTGAATAAAACCCAAATTAACTTTGTTTCCATTATGAAACAGGGTAGTATTAGCCCATAAATTTATATTCATATAAGTAGTTTGGTTCTTAATTATGTGAGTAGCTTTGTGAAAGTTCTGTGCTTGAAAACTGTTTTCAGACTTGGAAACCTGTTCAAAGCTCTGGATATTATCCAACTTTCAATTCCCAGCAGTATTGCTGGTCTGTGTGCAAAAGCTCAAGATCAGACTCTGACTGGATTTTCTCAGACTTTTTGGAGGGAAGAGTGTGAGTAGGAAATGGATTAAACTCAGATGTAAATTCACACTGACTAGTTCCTCACTAGATTACAGAGGGGACAGACAGGACAGCCACTGCTCCTTAGGCTGGATGCTAGGACAGTGGGGTTTACCAAAAGGGAGCCAGAACAGAAGTTCTGTTGTAAATTGTATAAATTTGTATGAAGTTCAATGTAAATTGTATAAATTTACAAATGTACAATTGTAAATTAGACAAATTCTGAGTCCTCTCATACAATCCTGATGACAAACTGTGCTTAGTGAGTGTAACAGGCCTCAGAGCTGGTTTGGGGCTGAGCACGTGCAGCAGCTGAGAAGACCTATTTATGTTTCACTAACTGACCTTACTCATCACATCACTCTCTGCAGTTTTGAAGTGACCCCTGAAAGAAACAGTGACAGCAGCAGTCTCAGGAGCATGAGTGGAAGTAATGAAGCAGTAATTAGCAATTAATAAAGTGTGGTGAAACTTATAACTGCTGCACTGGCCTAGAGGGCTGGTGCTGGAATGGAATAGTCCCTTGGAAATCTACAACTCCGATGCTTAATTATCATAATTTCCTTTAGACACCATCTGCTCTTGGAGCCACTTGTCTATTTACTTTTTCCCTTGAAGGTAGATGGGTTTTAAGGACTCCACTTCTGTGGCTTTTCACAGCAGAGATTAAATTGAAGCTGGGTTCAAGATATGGGGAATGAGATGGCCCCTGTGGCTGATGTGTCCTACAGAGACTGTGAGGGCATGGAATGTTGGAATGGCCAGCAGGGTGTCAGAAAAGTGTCGGAAAAACATCGACAGAACCTTCTTTGTCATTGGCAGAGGGGTGTTATCTCTTCCAGGGAGGGCATAAATTGAAATTGTGCTGCCTCTGTGCTCTTCTCTTCCCCTTCCCACCTCAAGCCCTTCTGAGCTGTGTCTGGAAGATGTCACCTTTCAGAGCGTGTGATAATGAAAGGCAAGGATTGCTGAGGAGCCCTCCTGACCTGAAGTTGCCACTGGGTCACTGACAACAGGCAAACCCGAGTGAGACCATTAACAGTCTCTGAGGAAGGAGGACACCTGTGGCTGTGGGGATCACTGTGGGGAAGCTCTTTGCTCCTCAGAGCTGTTGCACTGCGTTGTTTTAGCAGGCGTGTGCTGGGTTATGCCTTGCTGTGCACTGGCAGGTCAGCTAAGGCCAGAAGCTAAACTACATCACCACTCCTTGCTCTCCTAAAGAGGAGCCTGAAAAATGGTTAGATCATGAAAACATACAGCCAAACACCACCAGCCTTCCCCTCATTCCCCACTGTGTTAATCATTCGTGGCAGGAGCTAAGAGCAAGTCAGGAGAGACAGGTTAGGCTGAAATGTCTTTTGGTTTTCAGCTATAGGAATGCCCAGTGGATTTGAGCAAAGCAAAACACTTTTCAAGCAGGAAAGGTGCAAAAATGGGACATGGGAATTTTGGAATATGTGAGTGCAATTTTAGACGTCACTCATTTGCACTCAAGGCTTGTAATAATGATTCTATTTTGTCTTGTGTAAATCAGTTTTAATTAATAGAGCAGATGTACCAACAATGCATCTGGAAATGAAATAGAGGAAAAAAGAAAAGAGGCAGCTGGTGCTAGTGGATGTAAATATTTGCTTTTTGGGAAGTGAAGCTCTGCAGAAACTTCAGGCTCCATTTCGAATTCAGAAGCCTGTTTCTTGTGCCTTTGGAGATATATGGAGCAGAAAAAATTAACTAAACCATAATGCTGCTTTATTTGAATCTAGTGCATGTGATGTAAGTAGCCCAAGTTTTTGGAAGAGGGCCAACACATGAAGTCCTGGTTCCTGCTGAAATATTAAGACGTTGTTGATGCAAGGTGCATTAATTCCAGAGGTGCCTTCTCTGTGCCAAGAAGCCTTCCCAGGCCTCTGCAGTACAGTCTTGGCTTATGAGCATGGACAAATGGAAATGCTAATGTTTGACCCTTACTAGAGCAGAGCGAGGTGCAGTGATGCTACTGAAATAGGGCCTGACTGGCTAACCAAGTGTAAGAGGTCCATATATCTGAAAGCTGCTGCTGGGGATGTGTGACAGATGAGTGGATGGACTCTGAGCCTCATGTGAAGCTGAGGGTTGAAACAAAGGCAAGGCATGAATTAGGGCTTTGCAGGTTTTGATGGGACTTTCCGCAGTTCCGCTGTGTTATTTTTGTGCACGCTTAACTGCAGAATGGTCTTTTAAATCTTCCTCACTTCCTTTCAGCATTGAACTTTCCATGAAATCCCAGGCTATTTGTGTTAGAATTAGGAGAGCTTTTTGTTCTATTTTGTGGTTTTTTGTTAGTACCTATAACTGCTAAGAAGAATGTGAAAACACAAGCCTGAAAGCACAAAGTACCACAGCAAATATAGAGCGTAACATGCAAAACAAGCCCACTTTTAAAGCAAGTCATGACTGGTGAGTGGTGATGTCCAACCTGGAACTGGCAATGTGGGAGAAGGAAGACAGTAAGGGTGGATCCAGAGCAGGTATTTTGTGCTTGGTGAACCTGACAGTGGGGGTGGGAAGGATTCCTCAAAGTAGTTTAAGTGGTAGTGCATGTATTGTTAATGCTTATTGCAAGCTCACTGAGGATAAGACAGTCTTCCTTGCTCTGCAACTTACTTTTGGAACAGGACATCAGCATGCTTGCACCCAACCTTGTGTGTAAATGTTCTGGTTTAGGGTTTTGTGTCTTGATGCTGAGAATGCCCCACAGCAGAGAGAACACCTCAAAATGGCAGCACAGCTCAGAGCTGAGCTGGATCTGGATCAAAGTGAAGCTCCTCTGTCCTTAAGACTTAGATAAGTAAGTTTGCAGGTGTAAGTAGTGCTGCTGCTGAGGGGATTGGGTTTTCCACGCCTGGAAGCAGATTATAGCCCTGTCTGTACCGCGCTTGCATTGTGGAAGCTTGTGTACAGTAACACCTCGCTGTCTGTCCCTTCTGTTTCAGAGCTCTGCTGTCAGCTATTTAATACCCTACTCTGGTTACTGCTGTCATTGTCCTGCTATTCTTCATCCTTCATCCTTAATTGTCCTCGGTGAGCAGCAGGCATCGGGAAGGTGGTGATGGAAATGTAATGGATTGGAAGAGGCAGCAGGACCACTGGCTGTGAGGGATTTGTACAGTGTTCAGTCTTGCAGGTGAAGCAGCTGAGATCTTTCAGAAGGATGATGTGTTTGAAGATGGGTCAGACAGGGTCACCAGGACATGATGAAGTTTAATTTTGCATTATAAAGGGATTTTCCACTCAACTTCAGACTAATAAGCAGTTAGTTCTTGGTACTTTAAAAGCAGAATTTCCTTTTGTACTTTTGTCATTACCAGGTGTTGAATTGGCAGCTGACAACCCCAGTGGTCTTGCTTGTCTATCCATCTTCCTATCCCTGTGGGCTCAGGTTGTGTGCATGTCTGGAATGCCTGCACACATTCCTCTGTCCATTGTTTCTTATGGGAAAGATTGAATTGTGATCAGTCACACTTCCAGGATCATATCCTCCTCAGGTAATGGGATGCCTGAAACTGTAGTTTGACTATTTGGGGAATTATTGCAGAACCAAAATTTAGGGCTGAGGAGTCAAATGAAGAGAGGAGAATGCAGAGCACCCAGCTACAAGCCTGTACACTCTGGTTGTGTGTGTATTCAAATGCATGGCTCTATCTCCCCAGGCTGCAGAAGTTATCGTGTGGAATAATTCTCTGTTGTTTGAGGATTTCTGGAGACTAACTGGAAGAGATGTTAGGTTCTATCTGACTTATTTTATTCCCTCACTACAGCCAGGGTTGCTCTGACTGTGTCCTTAGGGTGTTCCTTTCAAATCCTGACCTTCTGGGACTTGAAGGGCAATGAAAAATTTGCCTGCAGACCCAGTGGACTGTGTGGGGGCTCCGGCAGGTGAGACGAGGCTGTGCCCAGAGCAGGGATTTTTCTAAATGCACAGCTACCTGAGCTGTAGCCACCAGCTTCCAGGAGCACTGTAAATTGTGCAGGGCCTGAGCTGTGCCTTAGCTGACTGTAAAGTGTCAGGTAGACCTGTTGTCTGATGTTTAAATGCTGAGGTAACCTTGCTCTGTAGGGGAAATGGGAAATTTTGGAGGCAATGCTGTGACATAAGAGTCCTGTAAAGCAAGAAGGAGTGATTTGTCAAATGACACTGTCACCTCTGATGTGGTGAAGGGAATCAGCATAGGGCACTGTGTCTTAGGTGGCTTGCTTGATGTTTTGTTAAGGATTTGAGCTGCCCATTTCCCACTGAGCTTTGGGATGCAGATGTCAAAGTTGGCTCTATTTAGATGGAGCTCTGCTTCAGAGCTGCACTTCAAAAGCTGGTGGAGAATGTACCAGCAGGGGGGAATCTAATTGCCATATATTTGGCCCATAATGATATGGGGGGAAAGAACAGGGGCAGCTGTAACAAATAAATGAGATGTTACATCTGATGACTCCCAAGTCTTCTTTTTCCTGGGTGTTAGGTTTGCTGTGGAAGGCAGGAGGAGGGAGTGGAATCCTGTGTCTCCTCAGCTGCATGGATGCCCCCCTTTTTAAAATCCTGACTTAAAAATTGAATGCTTGTTAAAAAGCAGGAATCAACAAGGGAGACCTGGGCCAAGCTCTTTGCTAACAGAGCTGTGCTGAACTCTCTGCCCTTGCACCAGAAGATAATTTGTCTCCCAGTGGTGGAAGGCTGAGCAAATGCCCCCCACAGAAAGGAAACAACTTGCTCAGTCAGGCTTCCTCTGCCCTTTCCTTTTTACTTAAGAAAAGAGAGCCAACCCTGATGAAGATGGAATCATTGGCACAAAAGGTAAGTCACAGAGATATTTTCAAAAACTTAGCTTTATGAAACTAGAGCAGAAAGGAGAGTCAGGGTGACTGATCTTTGGATTTAGCTTCCTCTGTGGCTCTGACAAGCCCGTGAACAATTGCCCATCCTACCATACATGACTGTGAGCGGGACAGCCCACTCTGATGCCTGTCAAAGTGAACCTGTCAGATCAGGAGAGAGCTTCTCTTTCCCAGCTAGAGAAGAGATGGTGTCCAATCCTTACCCTCCTACAGAGCTGTGGCAGTCACCCTCAGGAAAAGAGTGGTCTTGGTTTGCATCTGGGCAGCAGAATGGGATATTTACCTTGTGACACAGTGGTACCTCTATGGCAAAGCAAAAGACTACTTCTTTTGATGAATGTTAATTTTCACTCTGATTTCATCCTGTCTGAACAGTTTTGTTGAATCCTGACTGTTCTCCCCAGCTGTCCATCACTGACTCTCATGCTTTGATGGCTCTTGTCACAAATAGCATGGTAAAAAGATCTTAGTTATTTTCTCCTTCCTTTTTTCTCCTTTGAGAAGTCTCATTTACTTTCTGCAGCTGTCCTGACTCCCTTCCTCCTATCATTACTGGGTAGCAATGTGGCAATTAGAGCTGGCCACCCCCAGGAGGAGGTGTGCTTCACTGGCTTTGAAAGACTTTGCAGTGCTGTCCTTTGTGCTTTTCTCCAAAGCTTTTCTCTTCTCCCTGTGAAATGGATTTTAATGTTATGCTATTCCTTGTATAGTAACATCTGTAAAGATACAAAAATGTCTGGGACCTGGATTGGTTTTGTGAAGCCTTGATTCTTTTCATCTTCCTTGGAAGGTATATTGTTCCCCACCTCTTTCTCTCTCTCTCCCTCCTTCTTTCCCTTCAAAGGATATCTTGGAGGTGATGTAAAGGCATTTATTGCTTAAATATTGACGTGCCAAGCAAGGGCAGAGAAAGCATCAGGTGTCTCTTTCTTGGACCACCAGCCTCTATAGTTCTGGAGCCAGATGGGGACATTTCTGAAGGGATGGTGTGACATTCAGATCCCAGTGCTCCTTGCTTTTTCAGTCTCTTTCACACCTGCTTTTCTTCCCCAGGCTTTGCCTCATCTGCTGCTCAGGCTCTGTGGCTGTTCAGCTGCCACAGGCCAAGTGGCTGTTGTGGGAATCAAGCTGGTCAGAGACAGCAGAACCTGAACTAATAAGGAAGGAATATTCTGTGGTCTGTCTGATCTTGCTGAAGGCACTTTCATTACCATTTCAGCAGACCAGCCTAATGCTGGGTTCGAGTCAGACCTGAAGGTTTGCTCTGGAGACCAAAGGATGGGGAAATTTAGAAGCTAATGCCTAATCCTGTGGGCATCAATAACATTTTTAATGCTGTTTCTTTGATAACTTGTAGGAGGCATTTAATTTTGGGTTTTGTGTAAGGTGGTGTAAAGCAATTCAGTGCAGCTGGAAGCTAGAGGCAAGACTATTTATTTCAGGGCTTTGAAGAGCTCTGCTCCAGTGATAGCTGTCTTATTGCTGCAGTGGCTGGTTTTATTTTGCTTTGGAGCAAATGAATAAAAATGTTCCTCTCCTTTCAATTTCTCTGAGGTGAGAAAATTCCTGGAAGTCTGCTGATGAAATTAAGGAACATCTAAATCTTTTTTTTTCCTGAAGTGTCTTGAGTGCAGCTCCCAGAAAGTCAGGGTTTGGAAGCCTGAAAGCACTGACTGGATGTTCTGAGAGGACTCCTGACACGAGGGCTGGGCTGCAGATGTGCCTGTGGGTACTGGAGAGAGATGCTGGATGTCTTGGTGAAGTGACTGGTTTTTTTTTGAGGTTGCTGTGCTCTCTGTACAATTGTTAATAAACAACTTTCTGTTGGCAGGGCTGATGATCCATCAGTCTGTGTTCTCAGAGATGAGCCCTTTGCTAGGGCATCACTACAGAGAGCGTTGTCATATTTTGACAGCATTTGACGTTTCCCAGGCAATGCTTAAATCTCCCAATTGATGATGTTTAACCCTTCCCCTAAGAGCCTTCCAGTAGTGATTCCTATAAACTTTAGTTTTCCCTTCAAAGAATTGTTACCAGAAGCTTCTGTATTTTTGTCACTTGCTATGTGCTGCCAACGAGTCTCTTATCTTTGCTGCTTTGGGCTTTAAATGTTGCCTTTAATTGGGATATGAGCTTTTCTGGCCGTGGGCTGATGGACAGCTCTCTGGTGACCAGAACCAGGAGAAGAACAAAGGGATTACTGTATTGCTTCTTGTACATGAAGGAACAGTCCTTTAGCCTAGGTGGGTTTGGATGTCTCATTTAGGAGGGGCATACTAGGCCTCAAAATCCAGCAGTTTATGCCAATTTATTAGTTGTTCTGTTTCTGTCCTGCTTCTTGCCCTTCATTTGCAGAGCCAGATTGAGACTGTGTGATGTACAGAGGTTCAGGGCAGGGCTATCTTTTCCTCCAGGACAGAATCTGTTGATTCAGGTCAGTATTTCAAGCAGGAATTGCATGCAAAATGGAGCTGAAGGAACCCTACTTCTAGCAAGAGCTGGTAGCAAGGATGGATGAGCAGTTCATTCACAGTCATTTAAACACTGAAGAAAATAAGATGTGTATTTAAAATTGCTTTCTCAACCAATGTTTAGCATCTTGAGGGCTCAAGGGTTAAAACACCTCTGGCAACTTGGATCAATATGTGGGGATTTAAAAGTCCTCTGGACTAAGCAGATAAATGAGTTAAACTCTGTTTAGCTAATTCCCTGGGTGGGGATAATTCAGCCAGCCCTGTGCTGAAGACATCTGGAGCTTGTCTGCTGGAGATTTCAGACTCTTTCTCAAAGACTTGGTTGGTCTGCAAGTGACTGATTTACTACCCAGAAGGTAGGAAGCACTTTGGAATCATTCCCTTTTGATGGAGATTGGAGGGAGACCTTTGCCTTTCTGTCTTGGACCTCTGACAGTGACTTCCACAGTTGGTCCCATGTTCAGCTTGGGTCTGCTTTTTATCATTAGGGTACAGATTTTTTTTTTCCTTTTTTTTGCCAAGGCTGAGTGAAATAAGAGCCTCTACTGCATATTTGTAGGAGTTAGACACCTCTAGCAAGGTAGAGGACAGCCTTAAACATTCACACCCCCAACCAATAGCGTGATGGAAATCCAGCATACAGGACTTTTTGTCTAGAGAGTGTCCAAACTGCTATTAGCTTCAGGAATCCGGTGCTTCCAGCATTGTATCCTCCTCCCTGTTTTCCCCATATCCTGAGCATGTATTTGTTTCAGGTCTTGGCCCTGCTGTTTTGTGAGCTGTACCCCTCTAGGCTCGGTTATCAAGTGTTAGGAGAGATTTTGGGTTTTGCACTCTGTCATTGCAGTGGTTGTATAAGTCACATATGGAGAAGTCCAAAGTGCAGCCATATGGAGGTGGCAAGTCCTCATTATTTTGTCCTGAGTCCAGAAAGAAATGAACACCTTTAATCATTGAAATTTGGATGGCAATGAGTGATGCAAAGCAGTTGCATAATTTTAATTTTAGGGGATCAGCAAAAGAATGATCCTTTGCTCTGCTCCCTCAACTAAAATGCTCTGCAGCTGTATAAAGAGGCAAGCAGCAGCTCTGGCTTTGCTTTGATTTTTGCAGTGAATGTTTGCTGTATTTAATCTGCTGGGCTGTTATAAACAATCTCCCTGCAAGCAAGAAACTTGTGAGTGGCTGAGCTGAGATTTCCAGGTTCCTAATCAGAGGAAAGGCTGTCCCAGCTAAATCGGAGTCAGGCTCCTGATTGCATCCTGATAGAAAGGATTATTCATCCAGTGGAAAACAAATAGAGCTGCTGTTTGGCATATATTAGCTGAGCAAATCTTGGCACTCAGTACGTGTTACAGCTCTGCTTTTCTGGGCTGTGAGCTGGGTTCACTTGCAGCTGGCCTGACTCTGGAATGTTCCCTTCTTTCTGACCTTTCCTCTGTGGTATGGCTGAGGTGCTTGGGGAACCCTTTTCCTTTTTTTCCTTTTCATCAGCCCATTTACAACATGCTCTGTCAGGCTGTTTGTGACTCAGGCCTCTCTTTACTATTTCCTGGCTGATCCCTTTGGTTTGTATAATCAACTGTCTGGGTGCCCATCTCTGATGTGCTGGGTTTATATTCAGCTGATTGCCCAGGCAGGGAAACAGATGGTGGTGATGCCATGGCCTTGATATTGCCTGCCTGGTGCTGTAGGAGTGCAAGAGGCCATGAAGAAGAGGGACCCAAGATAAAGGTTGCTAAAAGAGGTTGCTTTTATTTCCATGGGATTCTTGGTCTGTTACCCATCTTCTGGCACTTGTATGTGCAGGGCAGATAACCTCAGTGCCTTTCTGCTGTATGCTATGAAACAGTTGGCATTTTGGTTCAACACATGGCTGCTTCAAAACAAACACCACCTACAACAGGAGCCTTTTTCTTCTTTTCAAAGAGCCAAGGATGTTGAAGCTGTATGCTGAGGTTAACTTACAGAGCAAGGACTACAGGATCATGGCACGTGGTATCTTTTGGAGCCTGTTTTGTAGCTGACAAATATGTGTCTGGTAACTTTAAAGGCAGGTGAAGGCTTCTGCGAGCCAGAGAGGTGGGGAATCTCCATCCTGGGAGATACCTGCTGGGTCCCTCCCTGCATAATCTGTTTTAACTTGGAAATTGTATGGTTTGTGCAGAGGGTTTGGACCAAAGACATCCAAAGTCTCTTCCACCTAAATCTTTCCATGACTGTGTGCCTGATCCCACTGATCACCTGTGCAGTCTGCTTTATGTGGAGTGAAAGGGAGTGAAAAGAGCCTTATAAAACATTTAGAAATGTCTGCTGTGGGCTCTGGCAGGGAGCAGATGCCAGCTGCCTTTTCTCTTCTAGATGAATTTATTTTACTGGAAGCACAGCTGCTGTTGCTGTGATGGACTTGTACATAGACTTGGGGCAAGTGGGAATGTCAAGGGGGAATTTGGGAAGGCAGAAAGCCCATGCTGGCAGCAGCCCCTGCCCTGCCAAGGGACCAAGCAGGGCTTTGGAAGGGATGTGCTGAGAAGTTCCTTGAATTGCTTCTGTCTCCAAGAGCAGCTGTTTACCTGGATTATAAGCATAGTGAGAGAGGGTTTCTTGTTGGGTGTACATCCCCAGGAGAGGTTGTGCTTGATACCTGACCTTTGTTTTCACTTCATGCCAGGTGTTTCTAGGCCTTGAAATTTTGCTGCGGGCTCAAATGAACACTTAAGGAGGACAAACGTAGGATTAGTTCCCAGGGAGACAGCACGTGTGCAAGAGTTGTGCCCTCTCACAGCTTTTGTGGGAGACAAACAAGCTTAGTGGGCCAAGAATAGCAGGACTGATGATGCACATTTCCAGAGGGTTATGTGCCTTCAGAGCTCTCCGCAAATGTCAGCCAGTTTGTCTGCTGCCCTGCAAATGCTACTTGCTGGGAAGGAGAAATCCTGCTTTCCCAAGTGAATGTTCCTCCCCAACTGCTTTTCAGCTCAGTTTGCCAGTGAGACTAAAAAAATAGGCTGCCCTTATGTGCAAGGTTTGAGGATTGTACAGAGATGCAGCTCAGTGAACTTGAAAGTGTGGAGGGGCTGGTCTGATCTCCCCAGGGTCCTCTCTCGAGCTGAGGGCATGCAGGGACCAGTGTGTCCAGTGAGGCAGAAAAGCTTGCTGAGCAGTGGAGAGGAGCAAAGCCAAGGGACTGAAGGTGCCATTACAGCCTCAAATGTCCTTTCTGAGGGGAGATTTGCTGTCTGATCTGCTGCCTCTGTGTGGGGAGGGAGGGCTCTCAGAGCAGCAGAGGAGGGAGCCGTGTTCTGTTAGCAGCTGGAGCCTTCCCCAGTCAGCTGGCAAAGCTGTTGCTCCTTTTGCTCCTGGAGAAGTGTTATTTAACAAACTGGCTTCCTGACCAGCCTCATTGCTGGGCTGATTCCTGGGTCTGCTCCATAAAGAGATTCACAGCTCCCTGTGCAGCCCAGCTATTCCTTGTGAAGGTTTGATGTATCTAGCCTGGTTAATCCCAGACATCTCTATATGGAGATATCATTTGTTAAAGGAGTTCTCAGTGCTGGAAAGAGCAGCCAGGAAAAAAAAAATGGTTTCCAAACAGGTTTGGAAAACTCTGTCTTGTAGTCATAGGAAAATTAAACTGAAGCCATCTTTTTGTGTTCAGCTCAGCAAGTTGTTGTGAACTTGTCTGAGAGAAATTAGCATCCAGTTCCTAATTAAAAAGGTGGGAGCAGCAGCCAAGGAGGGTTAAAAAAATGGGATCTACCTTGAGGCTGTGCTAAAGAGAGACTGTAGATATTTGTGTCTCAGCCCTTCAGCTGATGGATGCCTCTAGAGGTTCCTGGTGCCTGAGCATAATTTCTACTTGCCCTCTCCTGATTTTTTTAGTGATGGAGGATGCTGAGAGCTGAAGGCACCAGCTGGATGGTCCATGCCTTTCCCATTCCCTTCAAGGTTTTTAGGTGGGTGGCTGAGGCAGGAGGCAGGTGCTGTAATTTGACTGCAGCCATGCTGGGCATCTAAGCCCACAGCAAACGTGGAGTTTGCTCCATGACAAGACACCTTGTGCCTTCTGTAGGACAAGACCCTGCTTGTAGGTAGTTGCTGGAGAAAAGCTGATGCATAATAAACTTACACCTTAATTTTCCTGTGCAGTATCATCGTCATCGCAGTTCTGCCACAAGGCTGAGATGCTGCTTTCTCTGCCTTTCAGGACTGCTGCAGGCACTTGTTTTAAAGGTATGTTGATCTAGCCAGCCATGCTCAAGGATATGGACAAGATAAGGTTTGTCAGTAGCACATTTTGTTCCCATCAAGTTAGTCTGGTAAAAGATGCTATTTTCTACTAAGAAGACTGATTTTATATGTTGCTGAAACCACTGGGCTGCTTTCAAATTAGGTTAATTACAGAGAGAGGACAGATCAGTTTCCCTGTGGCATTCCCAGCAATGGGAATGGGATGAATGCAAGTTTTTTGCTTCCCTTGTGACTTTACCTTTTCCTTGGTAAATATGGAAAGTTGAGCCTCTGTGAGATTGGTCTCTTTGCCTGACACCTGGCAGAGCTGTAATTAGATGAGTGCAAATTTGTGACCTTCACTGTCATCTAAGGTCCACCTTATGTGCTGCCTCTGGCATGGGGAGGGGAAATTTATTTTTTCTCTCTGGGAAAGAGGAAAATGTTTGGAGATGGTGAGGGAAATGGGGAAGGTTTCCTCTCTGTGGCCTGCTTGCCCTGGGAGTCCCTGTGCTGCTTTGAGAGGGGAAGTTGCAGGGCTGTCTCTGTGGTGGCACCCAAGGACACGTGGTAGCTCAGGGACAGGGTACAACAAACACCTTGAACAGAAGGTGGTGGCTCTGTGTCCCTTCTCTTGTGCTCTTGGTTATAGGACATCCCCTGGCTCTGCCAAGGCTTCCTGGAATGCTTCCAATACCTGAACTACAGGCTGGGAAAGAGAGATTCCTACAGGCCCCACTGGGGATCCCAGCTCATCTTTTGGTGGGGCTTTGCTCCTGGGTTTGCTGGTGCCTGGGGGTGGAAGCATGCTGGAAAGGATTCAGGCATGGTGGCTGTTTCAGCCAGCACACCACTCCCTGCTGTTTGCAAGGACAAGAGTGTTCCTGGACATGGCACAGTTCTCATGTGTTGCCTTTCCTGACAAAAGGAGCTCCTATTTACCAAGATTTCATCCATTCCTACTGTTCACTGCCCACCTGAAATCCTCCTTGTCTCCTGCTGGCCCTGCCCTTGTCCAAACACACTGGTTGTGCTCCTGCCGCAGTGGGGAGAGAGATGGAGACAGGATGGGAGCAGTGGCTGGCAGCTGACAGTTTCTTTTTATGCTTCCATCTGTTCCCTCTCTTCCTTTTTAATGAGATCAGGTGCCAGAGTGCACTAGGAAGACTTTTCAATGTGAGAGGAAGTCACAAATGGGGTACTCAGGTCCTTGCTTTCATCCTTGGCAGAGAGATGCTGCTCAAATCAAACCTGCACCCTCTTGAGCTGTTCCTATAATGGGAAACCAAAACTCTGCAGTGAGGCTGACAGCTCCAATCAGGTGGGTATGTCCTGCAGCTCAGCCTTGGAACTCAGAGATGCTTGTGCTGATGGTCACCAAGATGTAAACCTGGCTGTTCCTGCCCCCACTCAGGTGGCTATCTTTTAACAGCTGCTCTGTCTTCTAATCCCCCAGTTGTTTTAAATGGTATCAGTGGCTGGACAGATTTACTCTTTCAGGCCCCTGGTGTTTTCTACACAGCCCCAATTGACCAGGTTTTCCAATCAACCACTCCAATTTCATGAGTGACTCTGCTTCTGCTTTATGTTTTGAAGGGTTTTCCTCTCTGCTTTTGAGGTGACATGTTTATTACAAAGCTGGTCTTTCATGAGTGGGGATGTTTCCCTCAAGGAGAATCTCAGAAGATGTTTGGGGCTGGTTTTATTGCTGTCTCTTTATTCATGGTGGTTCTTGGGATGTGTGAAGGATGGGAAGAGTTTCAGAGGAAGAACCTGAGGAGTTTGTTTAACAGTTCAACTTGGACAGCCTCTGTGGAAAATTACAATCTGTCCCTCTGCTCCCACTGCCAATATATGACATGATGGGAGTCATCATAAAGACCTCAATCAGATAAAAGCTGTAGAATCTGACAGTACCTCCAGGGCAGAGAGCAGAGACTCTTCTAGGGGATGTACCAGGTGCCTTGTTTAAAAATCAGAAAGCCCTGGCTCATGTTCCAGCCCAGAATGGCCTCTGTATGGCTGTTTTTTAGCAAAACTCCCAGTCTTTTAAGCAGAAGACGTTTGGAATACAAATGCAGTCAAATATTTGGCTAAGCCAAAGGCAATACAGTAGCTCCTCCTTAAGCAATCCAGCCAAGTGCTTTGGAATTTTGCTTGAGTTCAAACTCTACAATTGTGGCTGTTGTGTGGTTGTATTGGACCTGTGAAGGCAACTGCCCAGTGCAAGAAAAGCCATGTTAGGCTTTGATTTCTTTCTTGGTGCCTGCTCCAGTTGCTAAGTTCCTTGCCCAGCAGTGCTGGTGCCTGCAGACTGCCCCAGCACCTCTCAGCACAGCCCTGTGTGCTGCAGGGAGCTGCACCAGCTGGCTGGCAGCAGCAAGGACAGCAGCTTGTTCCTTTAGTGCTTCTCAAGTGATAAATAAAACAAGCTACTCCTTTCACAGCACTGCTTCTGAACAGCCTGGTGCTTTGTAGCTGCTCTAATCATGCCAGGTGCTCCTGTGGGTTCAGGTTGAAATGCATGTCACGGGCTGGATTTGTCCCTTCCCTGTGTCCCACTTACAACTGTTGTGTTTTCTAATCTTTCTCTCTCTTTCTTCCCATCACAGAGCCAGCTGTTGGTGTTTGGAAGTGCCCTGCAGAGGCACTAGACCTGCTGGGCTGGGGATGACCGACCTGCTGTGAATCCAGGAGCCAAGGAGACCTGTCCGACAGCAAACAGAGCTGCCAGGTGATGCCAGAAGCTACACGTGCCAGCCAGGCTGTTGTGGATCTGGTTAAGCACAGATTTTCCTTAGCCTGGAGAAGCTGGAGGAAGGCCTGTCTGTGGCATTTGGGGCGGTCCTTGGGGCTGACTGTGGGATGATCGTGCTGGGTTCTGAGGCGTCGCCATGGTTTTAGTGGCATGAGATGTGCATTTCCAGAGGGCTGCCGTGTGCTCGGGCTTGCAGGCTGTTCTGTGTCTTGGCTGGAGCAGAGGAGAGCCTGGTGCTCCCAGCCTGGGGTGCCCCGTGGTGGTGGCTGGGATGGAGAATGCCCTGGCAGGACCCTGCTAGCAGAGAAGAGCTGGGTGTGAGGGAGGAGACACTGAGCCTGCTCTGCTCTGTCACTGGGAAACACCACCAAGCCCTGGTCCTACAGGGTGATGCTGCTGTTTCTGTCCTCAGTATCACGGGGTCTCAGATGGTTTTTAGCTGCCAGGAAACAGGATGCCAAGGCAGTTGAGATTTAGGTAGTGGCAGCCCCAGGAACAACTATTGAATCACCTTGTAACTGCACAGATATTGTCACCCTTGACATCTGTGCCTTTATTCTTTTGTTGAGGCTGAGCTCCTGTGCCAGTACCTTGCTGAGTCAGGCCTGAGCCTCCATCCAAAGCTCACCCATCTTTCCAAGGCACTGTCTCCTGGCAGGCACAGCCTTGGTTACTGCCTTTCCTAACCTCCATGTCAGGGATTCCCCTTGAACTGTGGTTAACTTCTGGAGGCTTATACATTTTCTTTTGCATTGACATAAAGACAGCTGGCTGGATTAAATGATTTCATAGAACTAAAGAAAAAGAAAACATAGGAGGCATTACACTTGTTGGGGTCAAGGATTTTGCTTTCTTTTAAGAGGCAGTGAAGATAATACAATCTATTCTTTTCAAATTAGTTAACTGCACAGCTAATGTCAGGGTCTTCAAAAGGCAGGAATCTGAAATAGTGTCTTGATTTAGAAAAGACTACAGAAGCATTTCAGGGTTTGAAAGTGAGATGTAAATTAAGTTAAAAAATTAAGAAAAATTATTTTGGCTCTCTGCACAAACTAACAAATTGATTCCCAGCATGGGAATAAAAAGGGAGAAAATAAACCCAAGGCTGTGTGTTGAGGTCTGTGCTACCAAAAAAGTAAATCTGTGTTCTCCCTTGCAATGGGTGATTGTATTGCTCAGAGGAAGGCAGACAAAATACGGCTAAAAGGACCCAATTTTCCTTTTTTCTCATAAGAAAACGAATATAAATCCTGTTTGGAACAAAGAGGGCTGTGGGCTGCTTGTTTAGAACTTCATGACTGGACCTTCTTAAGGTTGCAGCTGGGTGAGTGGTCTCAGTGCAGTTATTCAGTAGGGAATGTAAATATTTTGATAACATCTAAAGTTATTGAGCATTGCAGTCAGTCCTTTCTTGAAGTGAGCACTTCATGGGTTAAAATGGGGGTAGGGAGTGCTCCCATCTGCACCTCTTCCATCCTGTGAGCTGCCTGCCAGCACTTTCCTCTTCTCTCTGGATCCTCATTGCAGCCTTTGCAGCAGCTTTGTGTACTCTACAAGACACCAAAAGTGTCCAGTTAACTCTGTTAACTCGTTTGATCAGGTGAGTGCAGCAGTGATGACAGGAGAGATGTTTCTGGTGTGCCTCTTGCAACCCCCCAGGGTCTCTGGTTTTGGTGCTCAGCAGCCAGGGTGTGCCTGGGCTGTGAGGTCTCATCTCAGAGCCTGCAGCTGGGTTTTTTGGGGGATGCTGGCTCTGTGTCCTTCCAGCACTGCAGCAAAGGAGAGGTTAACAATGCAACGTGCCTGCCTGTTGCCCTTGGCTGTATGCTCATTTGCTTCTGCAGGAGGAGAAGAGCTATGCAAAGAGCCTTTCCCAGGGGATGGAGGAAGGATTTCAGCTCCCTGCACAAACTAACAGTTACCTGTGCCTGTAAAGAGAGCAGAGCGTGGTTTGGAGCCTGGTTTGATCACACCCTACTAGGACGGATAAGGGCAGCTTTTCTGAAATGCTGAGGTGCCTGGCTTGCTTTTGTGCTGGGCTGTGGGCAAATGTGTCCCCTGTCTGCTTCCCTGGGACGTGCTGCAGTTCTTGCAGGTGTGTTGGAAGCAGTTTCACTGTGTGTTTGCTGTGTTCATTGTGTGCTGTCCCTGAGCTGCTGTTACTACTTTGAGACAAGGCACTGCCAGCCAGGCATCACCAGGATCCCAGCAGATGTGGGGAAGTGCAGCTGGCTTCTGCTACCCTGGGGCAGGGGCACCACAGCAGCTCCAGATGGGTGCTGAGCATTCCTTTGTCCCACTGCTGTCAAGGCTGCTGTGGTCTCTGGAAACCCCCACTGCCTCCTCCCCTGTCGACATCCCTGTTGTTGCCATGGTGGTGTTGGGGCTGGCTGAGAAGCTCTGCTGCTCCTGAAGGAGAGCCACAGCCTGGCTGAGGGGATCCAATGTGTGAGTGTGGCCCTGCAGAGTGGGGAAAGTGGGGGATGCTGGTGACCACCCCCGTGGTGGAGTGATGGTGGCTGTGTCCCTTCCCTGGAGGGAGGGTGGCTTTTGGTGCCTCTGACACCAGGAGGGAGAGCTTGGGAGCAGAGCTGAGTGGAAACTCCTGTATGAAGTTAGAGAAAATAAAAAGGCTTGGCTGCTCCAGGAGGTGCAAATTACTCATAGCAGGTTCTCCAGATGTGCTCCATACCTGAAGGATAGAAAATAATCAGTGAAGTTAAATCTTGTTCTGTAACACCTTTGGGTTACACCAGTGCTTTAGTATTAGAGCAGCAATCCAGTAAACACAGAATATTTACTTTTCTGGCAGCCAGTACTGTGTGTGTTTGCTGGAGAAGCAGGTATGAGGCTGGAGCCAGCCAAGGTCAGGCTCAGCAGTTGTATTCCTGTTTCTGCTTTTGGCTGGTTCCCTGTCTCCAGTTTGGTGTCTCTGAATTGAGTTAATACCCATGGTCTTCCAGAGACTGAAATTCCTTTGTGAGAACTGGGCATGAACACATATTCACTTTGATTGAGAAGCTTTGGAAGTCCAAGATTAAACCATCTTGGTTGGGATTGAGGTTTACAGAAGCATTTCAAGACCTCAGCCAATGCCCAGCCTCTCCGTGTCGTGGCAGGTGAAGCAGCTGGTCAGGATGTGAGCATTGTGCAGCCTGTGCTGTGCACTGAGAGTTGATGCTGCAGAAGTGAAGGGATGGTTCAGAAAGGGAGCAGATGGGTTTTAGGGATGCTGGGAATGTCCCATGTTCCATCTTGGGGATGCAGCTGAAAGGTGCATTAACAAATCACTGCATGTCAGCAGAATGGAGGAGACTGTTCGTGAGCCAGGCAGTGTTCAGAGGTTATTATTGCTGCCCTAAAGGGAAGAGGTGAAGGTGCTTTTATTTATCCAATGCAGGTTATGGTCAAAACCACTCAGCTGGGAGCAGGGTGCAGGTCCTGTACAGGCCCTTTTTTTCTGCCTTGCCTGGAGCAAGGAGTCTCAGTAGTAGGTGTGAGCCCACAGCATGAAACAAATCTTTCCTTCACTTTAAAGATGGTTCTTGTCCTTTTTTTCCCCTCCAGAGACTGCTTATGCATTGCACATTAAATAGTCATTAGCTAAAAGATTTTGTCATCCAGGGAGCAGAGCTCCCCAGCCAAGGCTTTTCCTTAGCTCTTGAGCATCCAAGGTGCCAGCCTGCAGATCAGGCTTTTTCTCACTTGCATTCTCCTTGCAGCAGTCTAGGAGATGTAGAAATGACATTGTCTGGGCTGACAAGCTGGACCAACAAATGGCTTGGGCCCCTCCATCTGCCTGGCAGGGGAGGAAGGTTTGGGCTGGAAAAACACATGGTGAGTTCAGTAGCAGGTGTGAGAGCAGGGTTGTTGAGTTTGAGAGTGGGCTGAGGTACCAGCATCAGGTTTGGCACTGGGTGCTGAGGTGCTTGCAAGCCTTGTGTGGGTTTCATGTCATTTCTACCATGCAATTCCATGGATATCCTTTCCAGCCAGCAGTTTCCTTTGCTATGCACCTGAGGCTTCTCTGACAAGTTCTCTGAGCATGAAATCTGGCTCCAGCTGTGCTCTTTGCCTGCAGCAGAATTCACTCCTGTGCTGAGCAGGTGAGAGTCCCTAAGGTTGTTTCTAAGGTGGGGAAGGAGCACAAGGAGGCAGCAGCCCTGTGAGTGCATCTCAAACCAGGTATAAGAGATTTGGTGGGCCTCACCTTGACATCTGTCTCTAAGCTCTGCCTTCTGAGCCAGGAAGCATCCCCCACCATTCAGCTTCCTTTGCTTGCACTTCTGTCTTGGTGTCTTGAGTGCACAAGGGTGTCACAGGGCGAGGTTTCTTTGCCCCAGCTCTCCAATTTACACTGAGCTTTGCTTACACTGGACATCGTGCAGGAGATGTTTTGGAGTGAGTCTCCACAGGCTGGCTAGCTGCAGAGCCAGTTATTTTTCAGAGCTCAGATCCACCCTGATTGGACTGTAAATTCCTAAATAATGAATGTTGGTTTCCAAATTGAGGGTTCCTTGTTCCCTGCCAAGCAGATGTGAGGACTGGGTTTGCCTGTGGCCTAGAGTCTTCTGAGAAGCTTTTGTTTGTAGCATCTGTTGTGCCAAAAATGCATGAAACTACCTGACAGCAGAGATGCTCTTGTCAGTTTGGTGTCCTTGGCTGCTGTGTGTGTAAATGTGTGCCTGATTAATTGGAACAAGCTCATCAGAGGGTATTCACCAGTGCAACACCAAAGGACACCCCCAAAGGCATTGTCAGAGTTGTGGCAACACAGAGATTTGCCTGCTGTCCTTTGCTTTGATATGATCAGGGTCCTCCCTGGGTGAGAAAAATATAAATTAAATTCTTGCTCCATAATTCAGTGTGGAAAGTTGTTCTTTATTTACTCCTTAAGCAAAGATGTGATGGGCTTGTCTGCAGTGTCTAAAATTAATTTACCTGAAGCTTGTGGAGCATTACCAAATGCCACTCTAAGGGGCACTTTGTAATACTGTTGCGTTCTTGTCCACCAGCTGTGCCAGGACAGCTGTGCCACCTAGAAAAGCAATGAAGAAGTATGCCCAGGGCTGGGGTACAATTCCTGACATGTCTCAGGAAACCCAGATCTATCAGAACAGGGTGCCAAGCTGAAGATCACCAAGGACATCCCAGATTCAGCCTCCTCAATTCTCCCTTTATTCCAGCACCTACAGCTAAGCAAGAAGTCCCCACCACCACTGCAAGCTGCACAGCAATTTTATAATCCATTTACCTAGCCAGACTTATCCTTAGACCAGGAACCTAATTAAATCCTGCTGAGTATCACAGAGCTGTCTGAGGTGGGGAATATGGAGATCTCCCCTCATGGGACAGGGGTGGTGGGCTGTGGTTGGTATTTCATTCTGTCCCTGCAGGGGATCAGGCTGATTTCTTAGTTCTGCTTCTTTTCCCCAGGTCTGGGAAGCTGATCTGTGGAGGCTTTAGGGAAGTGGAACTATGGGGTAGGGAAGAGCTTCTCTCCAGGGCTAGAGGGTAGGGGAAGCTGCTAGACTGGGATGGGGGTGTGGAGAGTAGAAACTGTCTGGAAATGAACATTGTGGGCATGATGGACAGGCTTCATTTCAAGTGAAATGAAATTGCAGTTGGAAAATTGGAACAAATAATCCAGTTATTCTCAATATCCAGTAATAAATCACTGAAATCCAGATTAATGTATTATTAGATTTCTCTCTTGAAAAATAGTTATTTCCAGGTTTAAATCCTAGTTCTTGCTGCAGCATGTCCTGGTGTCCATAAGACAGTGCTGTGCTCTCATGTTTCATGTAAGAACAAAAGGAAACAGCAGCCTTGTGGATTATGTGTATAATGCTGTAACTGCTTTGAGAATACAGGAATGGAGTTACTGGGTTGCTTGTGGATGTGGATAAAACTTTAGGAAAAAGAAATGGTCATCTTTGTGTAGACAATATCTCATTGTATAAAGCAAGTCCACCAAAAAAAATGTAGAACAGAAGGAAGCAGGAGAGAATATAATCAGAGATTTTACTTATGGTCAGGATGCAAATAATTTTAGTTTAGGGCTGGTCTCCCAAGTCTCCGAAAATAAGAAGTAGGCAAATGCATCTGATCCTTGGTCCAGTTTGCTAGAAAGGGAAGGGACATTATTTCTGGTCCACAATGCTTAGTAAATGTTGCCCATGTTTGAGTCTTGTCAGTGCTTGAAAACAGCTTTCTGGGGTTTTCTTTTCTTCTTGCCCTTTCTTGTACACCCACTTTGTGTGCCACAGACAGAGGTGTTTGATAGGCTGGTGGTTGGAAAAGGAATGACCCTGTTTACCTGTGCTTCTTGTAAGATAAGGATGCTAGAGAAGAACTGCCACTAGGATAAAGTCTGAAATGGCCCTGCTTTCTGCTTTCCCATATGTTGCATTTCTGTTTCAGCTAATTGCTCATGTTCCTGTAATGGTTTCATGCTTTTATTTATGCTGTTACAACTTCTAATGCCTATAGGAAGCCTTGCATTTGGATGTTACTAAATGAAAATTAGGACCCTCATTCTCCATGGAGAAATGCTCTTGGGCAGTGTGGCAATTTCACGCCTGGAAGGAGTCATATTTGTTGGATAATTTTTGTAACTTAACCAAATTAGCCTTGAGAAACTATAGTTCTTAATCAGTCTTGAACTCTCTGCTCCATTAGTTAGAAACATCAGCAGAAACATTCTTGCAGAAAGGGTGGACACTTGGTTTGCAATGCAGGAAAGTGCTCTGATTTTGTCTGCACTTGGGGCAGCAGCGTCCCTGGGTTTGAGGTTGTTCATAACACTCTGAGTACTTAGTAGGGCCAGACTCAAAGTCACATCAGGTCAGCTGCTCTTGAAAAATTAAGCAGCCAAGTGATGTTCACCTTCTTCTCTACTCACAAAAAGATTCTTTTGGTGGGAATTGAATTCCTGAGAATATTCTGAAGAGTTATTAAAGTCAGCTTGGATATTAATAAGGATTTGGTTAATAATTACAGTAAATAGGGTTCCAGTAGTCATGGGAGAGGGGGGTGGAGGGAAAGGTGAGAAATGCCAGCAGGCTCTGGTGTGTCTTTGTGGCCCATAGGAAACAAGGTGGGGAGGCCTTGTGTTCTCCAGTTCTGAAGGATGGCACAGCCTGGAGACACCAGTGTTAAAGAAACTTCTGAGTAGGTCTCCTCAGTAACCCAGCAGAGTTTGTTGTCAAGGTTCACTCTCTTACTTACCACATAGACAGTGGTCAGTTCCCACACACAGGCACAGAGGTGTGCACATCTGTATCTGCGTGTACAAAGGTGAATGTTCCCCTTGAGTTTGGTGAAATTATCACATCAAATCCGTTTGCACATCTCAACAGGCAAGAGTCCTGTGTCCAATTCTGGGCTCCTCATTCAGGAAAGACATTGAGGTGCTGGAGCAAGTCCAGAGCAGGGCAATGAAGCCAGTGAAGGGACTAGAACCAAGTTAAACCAATGTGCAGCT
>VXBC01008910.1:195087-210631 GCA_013399945.1 Ploceus nigricollis | reverse complement strand
TCCCCTCCCCTCCCCTGTACCAGAGGTGTCTGAGCTGGATGTGATTATCCACAGTCCTTTACTTTGGGTGTCCTGTACAGCTGTGCAGAGATATCTGTGCAGAAAGCAGGACAAATGGAAAACACAGCACTTAGCAGTAATTTCTGCAAACACCTGTCCCAGATATGCTGACCTACAGAACTGTGACCCTCTTATGTTTCTTATGGTTTTGCAGAGGTACATAACACGTTTCTGTGTGTGATCTTCTGGGAGTGCTCACAAAGGCATATATAGAAAAAGAGATGATGAATGGAAAGGACCCTGCTCGAGTTTCCTTCTGGGATAACCAGTGTGGAAAAGGCAGGACTGAGTCACTGAAGTGAAATCCAACATTCCACTGAGGTGTCAAGAAATTATTTATCCCTTGGCACACACTGCAATTGCAAGCATGCTGCCTTATATTACATTTAGCTCTATGTTTTCATTTATCTGTTTTTAAGGCTGAATAGCAAAACCAGTAAGGCCATGGGGGAATTGGATGATCTCCTTCCCAAGAAATTTTGTCATCTGGGAAGCAAAACATCTATTCTGAAGGGAGAGGAAAAAACCAAAAACAACTGAACCTTCCCAGTTGCCTCTACAATTGTGAAATGTTCCTCTTGATTTTAGGCTTTAACACCTACTTGTTATGGAATATGGCATCTCAAAAAGTTAAAAAGAAGTAATTTGGAAAAAGGAGTTCAGATACTCTCAAAACATATCATTATATCTTCACTTGTTTCAACAGAAAAAAGCTCATCCTTTGCTGCTGATGAAGTACTATATTTGGAAGGAAAAATTACTCTGCTGAAAAATATCTGTGTGGTTTCCTTGTGTATTTTTTTCTTAGAATGGCTAAAGTCATGCAGTTCCTCAGTGCTATTAATAACTGTACTTACAATGGTGCTTGTGATGGAGAGTCTGCAGGCAGGAACACAGAAAGCCTTGGATCTGAATGCCTGTAAATGAGAGGAAATGAAGCTGGCTGAGGCTGAGGTCCAGCTCTAGCTGTGATTCTCAAGGCAGGAGGAAGTTCCCCTCATTCTGCTCTCCTGGCACCTGCTGAAGTTCACAGGCCATTTGTTTCAGCATAACTTGTGACCAACACCACCCATCTACACTGACACATGAGTTCAGTTATTGTCTCCTTTAATGAGGGCAATTCTGTGAAATTCCAGTCCAGGGCTTCATTCAGGAGGTAGACATCATAAAAAAAAAATTTTTCCATCCAGTTTCTTGCATCACATTTGGTTTAATCACTGTGTTCTGCTTGGGCTTTTTACCTCACATGGTGGCCTTTGCAGCAAATGAGATTTCAAGCAGCAATGAGAAACCTTGCCCAGACTCCAGCTGCCACTGCAGAAAACCAGACATTCCTCAGAGGTCCTGCATTTCCCACTCTGCTGTGGGTGCCACAGAAACCCTGGGGGACCTCAAATCACAGCTAACATCTAAGTTTGGATGGCTGTCCAAAGACCTGCTTTGGACCACCACCTCAGTGTGGGGAAGAAAATAGGTCTTTACATGGAGCTGAAAATGAGGAGGGTTCATTATGGTCATTTAACTTAATCTTCTGATTATCACAGGCCGTAAACCTTTATCTTTGACCAATGGGAGGTGGGGTGGCAGAACTAAATGGATTAGTCTTGGTATTTGTGGTATTAGCTAGTTCAAAGAGAGTTAGAATCCCTTAATTACAGCTATCTGCAGTTGGCTTAGGTGGCTTTTGTGCCCTTTTTCCTGCAGAGAGGTTAATTGTTCCATTTCAATCTCGCTTTTTCATCCTTTTCTCTTTTGCTGCGGCTGCTCCAGCTGATCTAAAGTAAATCCGTGCACACTCTCCTGAAAGGGTCTGGCTTCTTGTTTAACTACCCTGATGATTTCAAAAGTGCTGCTCATTGTTATCATGTTCCCAGCAATTCAGTGCAAAGATCTGTCCAGAAAGCAAACACAATGCCCAGGCAGCTAAACTGCACATGTTTTTCTGCATTTGAAAGTCCAAATTCAGTTTACTTAAGAATGAATTCAAAAAAATAATCATAATCTGAGAAAAGTACTTAATGGGTACTTGAGAAAAAACTACTGCATAATATCATGCATATTTGACGAAATTCAGAAAAACCATCCTCCTGGAAGATCACTATGTTTCCTATCTGGTTAGGGACTAATCTCTTTATATAGTAACTGTTGCCAGAGCTTGTACACACCTGATAAATGATACATCAGTTTTGGTATAAAATTTGCGTCACAGTTTATGGGTTCCAGAAATATAAAATTTCAGAACTTTGAGTCTCTAAAAACTTCTTGTGACTTGAGTTTTGGATGGTAATATGAAAAGAAAAAGGTGTCCCTGGATTTAAAGATATATGACCTGCAGAAGAAAACGAGACCTTGGAATTCATTTGGGAACTGTGATGGAGAACAAAGCTCTTGCTTTGAGAGAACACTCTGCTTGCTTTTTTCTCACAGTCCTAACTAAGTTGGAAATATCTTTTTTCTGCCACATCACATCTTCATTAGATTGTTCTCTGTGTAGACATAAATTTCTTTCTGTCCTAAATATAATGTATCTCAGTTTGTAATATGTGGTATTTTATTCTCCTAAATTTGGGCCTAGTATAATCTGGAATGTGCTCTGCATCTACATCCATCTACACATCCATGCAGTGCATTTAGACAGCCCAAAAACTCAGTATTATGGCAAAGACCACCTGAGGGTGAATATCACAATCATCCTTGCACTTCTGCTGGAAGGCACAGAGGAATCCAAAGTTTGGTTGAGAAATTGTGCTTACTTTCCAAATGTAGAGTTTCAGAGGAGGCTACAAAAGAGAGAGATGCCATAGAAGAGATGTCAAAAGGTAAGTTCTTGAAACACCACTGACCTATTTGTTCTTCTTTTATTGCCTGAGATTTTAAAAAAGGAGCCTGAGTGAGTTTCGATAGGAACAATTAGAACCAAATTCCACAGAATGGTAATCCTGTGAAAAAATAAACCACAAGGTTATTTCTAAAAGTGATGGCTGGAGGGCAGCCACTCATTCTGTTTTGTGTTGCTGCACCAACCACATCAGAAGGTGCTTTACACATCTCCACTGAGCAAATTTTTTGTTTTAATCGATTCTTGTTCAAGTCCAGGTCTTTAAAACATACTTTCTTTATTGTAGTATTCCCACCAAGGAAGCAGGGTAGATTTTTTCTATGATCTTGGAAGTTGTTCATATAACACAGGAGCATGTTGCCTGGGAAAATGATTCATGATTCTAGAAGACTGGCAATGTTAGCAGATTTTCAGGATTTTTCAGGCTGTGAGCACAGACCCACACTGATCTCATCTCTGTCTCCTGTCAGTGTCTGTCATCAGCCAGGTCAGTAATGAAGGGATTGCACTGCTTCTCTCTAGAATGATGTAAAAATTAACCAAGACGAAGTACCACTTGATACCCAGCACGCTGAAGAATGCAAACTCATTTCCTCTTGGGTGATAGGCAAGCAGGATGGCTATTCCTCATTGCCTTTGCTCCTTGTCATCTCTATTAACTTCCAATTCACTCCCCAGAGGCCCTGGTTGTTAAAGGTAACACATGCAGATATTTGGGTATGAGCATATCCTTCTCTACAGCCCTGACAGCCCAAACATGTAAGGCAGGAACTAGAAATGGGAAAAAAATAGGAAAAGTTAGAACATTGTTTGTGGAAAGGTATCTAACTTTTGGTCTGTCCATAAGGCAGAAGAACTTACTCATGACCCAGGCCCTAGAAAATGTCAAGTGTAATTACAATCATATGAGCAACAAAAAGGAATGAGAAGTGTTGAAGGAAAAGAATAGTTGTACAAGAAGAACAAAATAGGACATAAATAATAAAGAAGTCGAAGTTGCAATTCAGCAAGGGGATGGACTATCAAAAGAAAGACCCTGGAAGAGACTTTCAAAGATCTGGTCTAATGGACTTTTAGCAAGACATTTGCCTGTTACATTAATTTGATATGGATGTCTTGGATTAGAAAGAGTGGGGCTGAGGCACCTAGTCCTAAATTCCTAAATCCATACAGTTATCTGGTGTAAATGTGTATTTTGACCCCTTCTCTACTACTCTCTTTCACATCTACTGTCTTAGAACTGGGCAGCCAAGCTAGAATGTTGCAAGATGGGGGAAAAGCCATCCCATGTACAAAAAAGTGCACATTTTCAAATGAGATTTATGCTTCACTAAGGATAACTTAGTGTCACTAAAGTGCTTGTCACTGAAATGGGAGCTCCTACACAACCTCTCCCTCCTCCTCTTCCTACATCTTTCTCTCCATCCCTTAAAACCTTCCAGTCTCAGGTTTTGTGACTGACAAAATCCAGACTGACAAAATGTCAGATTGTTTGGGGGATCAGCTTCAACTGTCAGGACAAGGCAGCTCACTGGAATTGAAGTGGCAGGAGCTCTGGAATGGCAAGGAACACCCTGGGATCACCCAGGATGGTATTAACAGTTTTAAAGAGAAGCTGCTCTGAGCCAGCAAAAGTTTAGTGTTTCAACCAGCGAGTGGAAGATTCCAAATTAAGTTCTACTTATAATTCCAGGACACTCTTTTAATTGTCCTTGCTGGAAACAACAAAACCCCACAAACCTTTTCTGAGGTTTAACACAGTGAAAGCACCAGTCAGCAAAATTGGAATTATTTTCTTGGGAAAAATCTACGCTAGCTCAATATTAATATTTTATATGGTTGAGTTTTAGGGATTTTATCTATTTACTTTGCTTTAGAATCTGCACATACTCCCATACGTATAAAATTGCAGCAAGGCAATTTGTAGAGGTTGTTCTAAAATCAACATTGCCTGTATTGGCGAGGCATGGAACTTTCCAAGTGATTTGAAGGAAGCAGAAGGTGCAATCTTGCCTTGCTTCTTTTAAACAGCTTGAATAAATGCAAGAAAGAAAAATGGGAGAAGGTCAGCAAGTAATTTAACCTGTTGAGATCCAGCTGAATACCTGACACTGCTCAGGTTCCCCCTGCAGGTTCCCCCAGCTGAAAAATGCTGCAGGATCACCACAGAAAAAAATGTTTTAAAAGGGGGAGATATAAAACTCACTTCAGTACAAAATTCCAGACTTTTATTGTAAACGAACTAGGAAAAAGTGCTTAAAACACTGAGAATAGCTAAAGCTTGTATTACGGATGTGTGTTGAGACAAAGGTACCAAACCCTTGTTCAAATGGAAACAGTAAAATCTGGGAGAAATGTGGGAGCTGACAAAACACCTTGCTCCCATCCCATCATGTCTAGCTACGTCAATATTAGTCAGATAAACCAGAGGCACATCTGGCTTGTCTAGCCTCCAGAACAATGTGGCTACATCCAAACTTTCTTTGGGGTGGCCTCTCTTTCAATGTGACCTAAAGGTCTCAAATCCACCCACTAGCAAACTTCTGGCTCTTCAAAAATGAATGGAATAATTTAGGTACATCCTCCTAGATTAAAGCACTTAATAGGATGAGTTAATTTAGGAAATGAGGTGCCCTGGCCTGTCTCTATAGTGACCACCTCCTCCCTCCAAATCTACCTGCCCTTCCCCCTGGAGGTGCATCTGACTGCATGGCTGGCCAGGTCCTAGATTAGGCACAATGGTTAGCTGGTTATTTTCAGCACAATAAACAACTGCAAATTTTGCCCCTTAGCCTTGGCTTTGCCTTGGTCACTTTTGCCAAAGCTGGATCATTCAACAGAGTGAAAAGTGTTGTACATCTCAGCCATTAGGTCACTCCTCTGAAAGTCACACTCATGGGGCTGGAATATGGTCCTACAGAGCTGGAGATACCCAGTGATGTCACAGCTCATTCTCTTCCTGCTTTCTGCTGCAAGGAGGGGAAAAACACAAAATAAAACACGAGGTTATTTTGGGATCACAGACACCCCCTCCTCACCACCCTCTGATCTTTGTTTTCTTTTATTCATTTATTCAAAGCTATATAGGGAAAGCTAACTTAGCTAAGGTTCAAAGAAAAGTTAATGCTAAAAACGATCCATCAGTAACATGTTTAGAAACCTTAGAGTCACAAGTGATGAATACGGGTGCAGTCCTAAATCCATATCTGAATTTTTCAGTGGCCTAATTTTGAAAAACGTAGAGCATTTCATAGTTTGATCTTATCATAGAATTACAGAATGGCCTGTGTTGTAGGGGAACTTAAAGATTCTCCAGTTTCTATCCCCTGCCATGAGCAGGGACACCTGGCAGTAGAACAGGTTGCTCAGAGCTCCGTTGATTGAGCATTTTCAGGGATGGGGTATCCACAGCTTCTCTGGGAAACCTGTGCCAGGGCCTCACCACCCTCACAGGGAAGAATTTCTTCCTATTATCTAATCTAAATCTCTCTTTGAAACACTTTTTTCCTCTGGAGAGCCTGCAGCAATTATCACCATCTCTGAAAGAGCTCAGGTTTACCTTGGCCAGCAGGTACCCACCCACACAGCCACACACTGACTCAGTCCCTCTCCCAGCAGGATGGTGAAAAGAGATGGAAGAAAAAAAGCCAAAAAATCTTGTGGGTTGAGGTACAGACAGCTTAAAAGTGAAGGGAGGAGGAGGTGTGTTTGGCCACAGCTAACTCATGGCTGTGTCATCAGCACTGCTTTAGTCACGGATCCAAAATGGAACGCTCTGGAGAAAGCCAGCTCAGTCCCAACCACACTCAGCACACACCCTTGCAATTCTTCCACATAAAAGCAGATATAAAGTTAATGAGCCTCATTATCCCTGTCTCTCACAATTCTTGCTTTATGCTAATGTATGCTAAATGGCTTCTATAAAGTTAGCCTGAATTTGTAGAGAAGTAAATGAGAAGATATTGAATTGTTACCTCTCTGCCCCAAAACGCTGTTGGTAGTTTCTTCTGTAGTGTTCTCCCTTGAGGCACCCTAAAGTCAACCAGAGGAGCTGGGGCAGAACCTGCCATGGCATTGGTGTCTTCCCATAAAGAGTGTGCACTCCTGTACAAGACCAGCTGTGCTGGTGTGTGTGAAACTGAGGAAGACGGGCTTCTGATGAGTCCACTTCAGCAGTCACCTACACCAGGCTCCCAGGAATGCTGCCCCAGCCATCCCATGGACTGCTCTGCCAGGGAAGGTCAGACCTGTCCGTGGTGTGCATTGGAGGATGGATCAGACACCACTGAGTGTCCATGGGATGAAATAGTGCTGGGTCAGGCATGTTGGGGTTCTCAGGCTCCTGCACCATGAGGGTGTTGCCCCATGTTCAGATTAAGCTCGGGGCTCTCTCACTCCTCAGGGAGGAGTTGCCTCACCTTTGGATTGGCAAGGGAGGATCCATTGTGCCCAACAACCTCTACTTCTCGTGTCACAACTCAGCGAAGGCTTTTTTGGAAACATAATTTCAATTAGGTGGAGTACTCCAAATTAAATGCATAAAATTAAGTTTTAATTGCTTAGATACCTCTGGCCTCACCTGATCACCTTTTGCCTGCTGTAAGGAACATGAGTTGCTTTGAGGCTCAAGTCTGTTCCCCTTAAACACCCTCCAAACATGCAGTTAATAGGAGTGCTGTGCCATAACTGCTCCTGGATCAAAACTCCTTCTAAACAACTTTTCAGTTCCAATATCACCTGTTCCAATATTGATACACATCAAAAGTAGTAAGTGTAGAAACATAATTATTTCCTAATAGGATTTTAAAATGGAATCAAGCTACTTTAGGCATATGCTTAATTTCATTGTCTTTTCTGTCTAATTTTACATGATAATTCCATTTATTAAACAAAGGCTGGCAATGTTGTTAGCACTGAATATATGCAGATAGCAATTTCAATCTTTATCGTGTTCTTTAATTAATCTCTTTGATGTAATAGACCTTTCCTCTGCATTATGGGTCCCAAATACAATTTTAGAAGTATATTTGAAAACTAATAATACTGCTATATTTTCATCTGCCATTGAAAAAATTCCATGCCTCCTCTTTGGAGAGGAGTTTAAAAATACAGAACAATTGTTAGGACTCTGAAGACACTGATAGAAATATTGGTGAATTCTAAGAAATTCAAAGAATAAGGAAAATTAATACATGTTCTTGGTACTGACTGCTATCAAAAGGGTTAGAGACCACTGGGAAATGGGAATTTCACTGTTTTCATTTGTGCACAACCCATGTGAGTAAAAACAGAGAAAGAGAGTAAAAACTGCAAATATCTGAAGGCTGCAAATTTCAAGGAGGAAGGGACTGTAAAGCCATTGTTAAAGAACATGAAGGAATAAATGTCTCTTTGGGAGAGAATCCATGCCAGGAATTGTTTTCCTTTGCATATATCCTGCTGTGGTGAACAGTTAGCTGCCAGTCAACATGGAGATTCACTGGGGAAATTAGCTTCAAATTAATTTTTCAGGACATTTCTGAATAATATGTGTTGTCTCCCAAGCAAGGACTGTGCCTCCCATCAGCAATATTTGGCATAAGGATGCTCAGGACATGGATGAGATAAACTCTGTACAGTCATCCCCACTTGATATGTACATTGGGGCTGGATGAGTCCAGAATGTGAGGCAGAAAAAAATTAAACAGAATAATAAAAATATCTAGGGTGTATGCTAGAAAAGGTCAGTTTGTTGCTTTCCCTTTCTCTTATTTCTATGGACATGGTTCATTTCCTTCCAGCAGGCTGGAAAACACAACACTAACAATAACCCAGGAAAAAACCCCAAAGTAAAAGATTGAAATCAATTTAATTTCATAATCAGAACTTCTTAAACAGCAAATATAATATAGAATTATTTAATTCTGTTTCATGATACATTGTCAAATTAATATTCAGAAGCTTAACATTAAAAAAGAACAAGACAAGGAGAAACACTTCTGGAGGAAATATCTCTGTTGGGATTTATTCAATAATTTTAATTCTTCTATGTGTTTATCACAGAACTAGTTTTTGTAACATCTCATGAAGGAGCAATTAGATATTAACATAGCTGGCATCTTCTGAGTGCTTCTTTCAGCTCTGTCATACATTTCATGACAACAAAGGTTAATGTTGGGGTCTGAGGTGGTTGTCATGTGTATTCTCCAATATCTCAGGATATCCTGCCTCAATATGTCTCCCTTTCTTTCCTTTTTCTTCTTCTTCCCTTGAAGTTAAACCCTGTGAAGTTAAACCCTGTGAAGTTAAGCCAGGACCAAGGCCAGAAGAACAGCAAGAAGGAGGTGTTAATTCTCTGGTAGGACACTGACTGGTGAGGGGGCACAACTGGGATTTGGGTCTCAGTTTGCAGGAATGGGATTTCAGGTGATGTTCTAATCACAGAGTCACAGAATGGGCTGGAAGGGACCACAGTGGCTGATCTGGTCCCACCTTCCTGCTGCAGCAGGGCCATGCCAGAGCACAGGGCACAGGACTGTGCCCAGATACTGTTCTGGAGTATCTCTTGAATATCTATATTGAATATATAATGCACAAGAAAGGCAGGACTGCTGGGACTCTGCAAGAATTCCTTAACTCCCAAGCTAGAACAAGACTCCCTTCAGCCTGGTCATTTTCTGGTTCCATGACATTTGTTGTCTTGTTTCAACATCAAATTTCATTGTTGAATATATTTATCACGACACAACCCACTTCTTCACTCTCTCCCCCAGAATTTTGTACAAAATTCTCCATCAGTAAAAGGCCTTCCACTCTGTGGATGAGTGCACTAAAGAGGAGACAATCCTGTGGAAAAATTACAGGATGCTGGCACAAGTGGCCAGATTACTTATATTGCTATCAATCTTCAATACCTTGGGTTTTTTTAGAGCATCCAGGCAGTCCTGAAACCTGGAAGTTTAGCTTGGTTGGTTGTGCCTCTCTAGGGAAAAAGTGGTGCCCATCATGAAGAAAACAGAGCAGGGAGCTGTGCTACACGCCCTGACAAGTTTCAGCCTGAGCAGGGTGACATTCACAGTTTTGAGATTCTTCCAACCAGCTTAATCAACTCTGAAAAACAGATGGGACTGTATTTCATGGGGGTCTGAAGGCTTCTGCTGCAGCACAGAAAAGTGCTTAGAAGTACAAGTTCTTAAAAGGGGTTATTATCCAGTTTTGATAGTCCTGAAATGAAGGAATAGACAACAATGAAAACTGGTAACGACTTTAGCATTTTTTAATGGTCAAATAATGTTTGGAATGGTTAACTAGCAATATTTAATAGGCATAATTTTTTAAAAGGTGCTTTTCTGGTCTGGAAAGTCCATGATTTCTGCTCTCAATTTACCACAACCAAATGTAGCCTTAAGGAACAGATTCATTATTGCTGCAGTTTGGAAGGAAGAAAAATGAACCCCCTGCCCACTGCATTACAGCCATACTACTTCCTGGTTTTGGATGAGGACTACAGACATGGATTTCATGTCAGCTGTACAGAGAGTGTCAGCATTATGTTTTGAACTTGTCTGCTTGCTCATCACATTTTAATTAATGAGGGCATGAGCCAAAACAGGTGTTGGTAACAGAACAGACAGCAGCTGGCAAACAATTTTTAGATCTACAATCGACTCATTTATACTATTGTTCTGGAACAGAGGGCTCACAGAGAAGGAGTTCATGTAATTTTACAGAGGAGGTTATTATCAGGCTGAGCTGTAGAGGCACATTCCTTTTTTCTGTTTCAGTTTTGCTAGATTTTTTTAAATTACTTTCTCAGGCTTGGTTCTCATGGTGAAACTGATTGAAAAGTTTAGGTTATTTTTTTTTCCAGCAGCAGGCAATTTATATTACTAAAAACTATCTAACCAAGGAACTAAATGGCCTTTGAATAAAGAACTCTAAATTCATTTCATTACCATCTATTTTTCCAGAGAGAAAGTGGCATAAATTGCTCTGGAACTAGAGCTCAGCAAAACTCTTTTCCAAATCTGTGTCTGTATAAATTGACACAGAATTAAAGTTGTACGAGTCCATCAAAACTTTTACTACATTAAGAATCTAAACTCTAAACTTTCTCATTCAGGTGTCCCAGGCTCTTTAAATCACATAACTGACTTTCTACATCCTTGCTGTTACTCAGTCCAAGACTTTTCAGATATAGCTCTGTAATTGTGAATTTCTGGCATTCCCAGGTGTGTCTGCCATTCACTGGAAGTTTAAAGCTAGTCTAAACTGGAAGTTTAAAGGATGTCTAAAGTGAGTAGACAAAAATCCCATTGATCCACAAAGCCATCAAGGGTAATAACTTGATGCTATTTGCCATCTCTACATGGTTTTGTGTCACAGCAAATTCCATGAAGTAACTAAAGAGGGAGTCAAGAACCTGAAAGAGAGCAAAGACCAGGTTGTTCTGATCAAATAATTCCTCAGGTCAGTTAACTGATTATTTTGAAGAAATGTTTCATGTTATAGAGCTAATCAATGGCTCCATTTTAGGAGCATAGCAGGAGAAATAGTGACCATCAGTCTGGTGACACAGCAAGCACAGAAAGGGTGGTAAAAGAGGAGGATGCAATCAGCTTCTATGCTAGATCTGCAAAATGCGACCTCTGAAGCTTAGGGAGTTGAAGAAAACTTCAAGAAAGACTTCTCTAACATCTCCATATCCTTCCCTATCCTTATGATCCCTGGAGAGGAAAACATGCACCCTGGGATCCCTCAGGATGGTCAACTTGCTTGTCCAAAGAGTGGAACATCTTGACATTGGTATTGATGATTTCCATGAGACAGTTGTGAGGATAAGAAACTTCCTGATCCTTGAGACATCGTTCTTTGCCCACAAGTATTTTTTTTAAGTTACCTGGCTTTGATACCAGCCACGTTAGAGTCTCAGTGATGTATAAACTGCAGCTGAGACCAGCCAGGAACAACCTGGTGTCAGGATTCAGGCTCAGGCACAACCTCCAAGTGCCTGTGTGGTTTAATGGCCAGCACAGCTCCTGGCACGCTTTTGGTGTGTGCTAATTAGCACAGCCACAGACAGGGCCCTGGCACTGGCTGGGGATCACATTTCTCAGAAACTATTCCCACTGGTAATTTGAATTTAGACACTTTGTTTCAGGGGAAGGAGAGTTTTGATATATGACCATCAGTAAAATCATGTAGTTTTTGGCCTCAGAGAAATGTCCTTAATAGCTTTACTTAGCAGGATAGGCAGAGCTTGGGGGACCAATGGAAAACTAGAAAGCTTGCAAGCATCCCTTGAAATTGAAGGCTAGATCTGTGAGTTATTGCATGAATGTTACAGCATAAGGGAGTGCAATCTTTAAGCATTAAGAGTTTATATTCTGAATGACCCAAGAGGCCAAATGAATATTAGCTGTTATACAGGATATTATTCTGTGCACATAATATACCTGGAATAATTAAGAGAGTAATGAATTTATGTTACTATAATAAATTTATACTAGCCATAATAATTTTAATATATGCACATGTCTTTGAAATGATGATAGCAGCTGTAAAACTAGTGCTTTTCTTTATTAAAAACACCTAGATCAAAGAGTTCAAAGAAGGGCCAAGGACCAGATTTGTCAGGCAGCATTGTGGTTTAACCCCAGTCAGCAACTGAACCCCACACAGCCTCTTGCTAATTCCCCACTGACTAGGAGTGTATTTATGATTGGTTAAAGAAATAGGATGGAAATTAAATTTCCTTGGACTAGGAAATCACTAGATTTAGTATTATTTTGATGGGGAATTCTTTCATTAACTAGTCAGGTATTAAATGGGTTAAAAACTGTCTCAGTGCCAGATCTCAAACGAGTGTTATTCATTAGCTGTTACCTGTATGGGTCCTTAGATAATTTTGCAAGTGCATTTAATATTGTTATCAATATTTTAGGAAATAAAAATGCTTTACAGCTAGACTGACAGACGATGTGAAGACTGACATAGCAGCAAATATGTGGGTAATTTATAATTTATTAGAATGGTTTGAATATCTTGGTTTCAAGCCTGGAGATTTCAGCTTTTCCCACAGTAAATCTATATTAGATCAACTGAATTTCTGGATCTGATTGACTGCATTGACTAGATCTTCATTTCCTGTCTAAACTTAGACATTTAACCTTTCAGTGCTGATAAACAAAAGTAATACACAGGGAAAGAAGGGGACAGGCTTTGTCATGGCATGTGGAGACTTACTGAGGACTTGACAAAAATCCTGGAGTCTCTAGAGTCCAACCTGCAAAAACTACATTTCAGGCAGAAAAAAGTGATCCTTCCCATAAATAAGGGCATGATAAGATTGGTCTAAGCCATTTCTAGTTGTGGGATACCCATGTTAAGATGTGAAAGTAGTATTAGAGAGAATTCAGGAGAGGATTCAAATGTTGGAAACCAGCCCTACAGAGTAAAGCTCCATGGAGCTTATCTAATTCACTTCATTAAGAAAAAAAAAAATACATGAGTTAATCCCTATGTGCAGCTATTTACATGAGGAGATGTGTGGCAGCAGGGAGGCTTTAAAATTTATGGATAATGCCTTAACAGGAATCACAGGCTGCAAAACAAAGGTAAAGAAAATTGACCTTCAGATAATCCATTCCTGTATCTTATGCAATAAGGATGGTTAAATGTAGGAGTAGCTTAATGGGGAGAGGAAGTTGAAGTTACCACCATCAGAAAGATTCTCAGTAAGAATGGAGTGTTTTAAGAGAAATTATTTACTCTCTGAACATCTATTTATTCTGGTTCACTCTGTCACTAGATTTTGTACCCATCTTTTTTAGGTGCAAACACTTCTAATCCTTTGAATAGTTCAGATATTAACATGAAGAGAACCCGCAATTAATTATCAAGGCTTTCACCAGTCACCAGGAGCAAAGCAATTATAAGAAAAGGTACAATGGAAATTCCTAGATTGTATTTCTGGGAAATGTATTGTTAGCCATTCATTTGTGAAAAAAAAAGATGAGTGGTGCGATGCAAATATTACAAAAAGTCGCATTTTTAAAAGCCAAATTTGGAACATATGCCTCAAAACTCAGCATCAGTTTTTGTGTGGAATTGATGTCTTGATGTGTTGTTATTTAGTCCTTCTTAAAGCTAGACTGTCACTTATGGTTGATACGAGATTTTTAAAGCACAAACACAATTTGGCACATTTACTGGAAAGTGTTTTTGAATGGCAATAGTAAAAAGGGAAAAAAATGCTTTCTCTGCTTCTATATTTTTTCAGTGTTTAACTTTAGGATGCAGAATGTGCCAGCCTATAAAACCTCCTTTGAAATGAGTATCTGGAAACACTAATGTACCTCTGGGGCAAGTGCCACGTTCCAAAACAAAATGTTTAACATATTTACTCCAACAGCAAAATCTGTCACATAGTGACCTGCTGCTGCTATCACGTGCAGGCTGCAGCCATGGTTTAGTGTCCAGAGTTCATTTCCTCACTTGTTACACCCTTTGGTGTGGAGCAGAGTTGATTTGTAATCATGTCAAAGCCCCATTCTATTACTTTTCTCCAGTTTTTCCAGCACACATTTATTTTATTTTCACTTTACCCAGGCTCTTGCTCCAGCACACAATTTGTGAAGTAGTTTTTCTAGCTTTCCTAGCAGTATAAAGTAATGCCTACTTATGTCAGTGCCAGGGGGGTTGCCTTGTTTTTGGTGTTGTGGTGGAACAACAAACCAGGCAGTTTTCCTTCCTTTTGTCAGCTGCTGAGTTCCTAACTGCCTGCAGATAGTTACAGCTCTCTTTCAGAGCCATTTCCCCCCGGATCCCATACAGCAAAATGAGAGCTGCACTGGACAAAGCACTATAAAACAGGCTCCTGAGAGCAATGTGCAGTGCCTTGCAGCCCTAAGAGGTGCCTTGAATCTCTCTTCTGTATTTCATTCCCTTTAGCACATTAAGGTGAAATGTTTCCCAGAGAGCTCTCATCCAAAGATCTGGGAGTAGTGCAGGAAAACAGCACGACAGAAGTGAGCTCTCGATGGGCTGGGGGCTGTTTATCAGTATCTATGTCCTCTCCAGCCTGGGCTGCAGAAAACTGGTTTCTCTTGCAATAAAAGAGACTATGAAGGTGAATGGATGCTTGGAGCTGGCTTGCAGATGTTATCAGCAACCAGGTGATAAGAGGATTTGCTTTCTGTGTTTGCCACAATAGTTCTGAATGGTAATTCCCTCATTAAGAAGCTCTGGAGGACAGTAATGAAGGACTTACTGCTGAACTGGAACTCACAGTCCATGATGGAAGGACAACACAACAAGAACCCAGCTACTAATAGGGCAGTGGGAAAGGAGGGAGTGACAGAAGAAGAAAAATATTCCATTTATTTATTTTGCTCTTGCTATCCCTGTCCCTTCCATTTCCATAATCTGGAATAAAAATGAAGATGCAGCACAGAATTATTTCTCTAACAAGACTGAAATGTATGTACTGGATCTGCTGTGTTAGATCTGCAGACCAGCAGTGATGGTGGTTTTCCCAAAAAGGATTTCTGTTACTGATGCAAAAAAAACCTTAAATGTGAAGAGACAGATGAACATATGTTTGTCAATCCTTCCTTCCTTCCTTCCTTCCTTCCTTCCTTCCTTCCTTCCTTCCTTCCTTCCTTC
>VXBC01008910.1:145794-194974 GCA_013399945.1 Ploceus nigricollis | reverse complement strand
TCCTTCCTTCCTTCCTTCCTTCCGTTACTTTTGTGCAATAGATCCTTTGGGTGAGCTGCCTCTTTCTCCTCTGCAGTAATACCTACAAGCCAGCTCTCTTTGATTCATTTGCCTTCCTGCTCCACATGGTTTGTCTGTCAGATTACTCTGACACCTTCCTATGTACCACCAGCTTCCCTGCTCCTGAACTCTGTCCTTCAGAGCTCTGTCAGGGTAAAAAGCCTGCCAGGGGGGAAGCTCTCCCACCCCAGGTGGGGTTTACCTTTTAATGGCCAAAGCTAATGAGGCCACAGCCTCTGACACAGAGAGATGAGTACTTTATTTGGAGATAGCTCTAGCCTAGGTGCTGTGTAGATGGCAAATGGGAGCTGTTTTTTCCCCCCTGAATACAGAGTCTACGTATTTCAGAGCAATTGCAAGGCTGGAAGTGCCCACGTGGCTGTGAGGGATGGTAGTTTGAGATAAAGGGTTCAAGAACCTTTGAGTAGAGCAGTCCAGCACCATTTAATGAAAATTAAGATATTCCATGCCACAGGGGATATCTCGACCCATCCTCTGGTCCTGAATTCAAAGGCGTGGTGAGGTGTGTGTACATTACTGAGCTCCCAAATCTCTCAAGTCATGCCAGTAACTGTTTTGGCAAAGGAGCTGAGCTACCTACCATGTCTCTTTTTCCTTTCATCTTTTTTCACCCATCCTTTTCACTCTATCCCACTTAAATCTGACCCTGACTAAATTTCAGCAGCTAAAGTGAAGGCTCAGATGGTTTTATGCAATTTTTCTAACATGTATCACCACGGCCAAGCTCTTTTCACAAAAAGAAAATCAAAGGTGAGCTCGAGCTCTGTAAGGGTCTGGTCCACATCCCATTGACTTCCCTTGGTATTTGTGCAGGTCCTGGGTCATGGCTCAGGCTGGTATTTTTCCACATTGGAAAAAAACTCACAAACACTCTTTTGAGAAGTTTTCAACAGATCTGAAAGCAACATGGAATATATATGGTCTAATATAGCTACAGTATTTTAATTGCAGGCATCTGCCATCCAGCTAATGCAGATATTCGTGGAAATGTTTACTTCATTACTGCATCACAAGAACTTAATTAGGCTGACTGGAGACTTGAACAAAGGAGGCTGAAAAGGCATCAATTACGTGTGTTAGCACACTGAATAGGGCTCTGAAACTCAGACCCGAGCTCCCATCAGAAGGGGCTGTTCAGGAGCCAAGGCTGGTGATTTCAACCCCTTCATTTAGCACACCCAGGGCAGGGCTGTGCTCCTCTGGAGGCAAAGAGAGCCTTTCCATCCAAAATTGTGGGCTCCTTATGCAGCAGGAGCAGCAGCAGGGGATGGGGGACGAGCTGACAGTGTTAAACCACCGCGAGTGACAGCAGGGATGTCACACACAGCCAGCAATCAGAGCCTGCCGAGCACCAAACCCAGAGTCAGGTGCAGTGCACAGATACAGATTTTCCATCAAAAGCCTCCGTGAGCTTAAATTATGACATAGAACCTTTTCTTAAGCAAAATTTGCAGCAGCACTGTGAAGAAAAATAAAATACTTCTGAAAAGAATTTGTGTATGTGTGAGGTATAACACATTCACTCAGCCTTATTGCTCCCAAATCCCAGTGAAAACTACAGATACATCCTGGTAAATGTGTTTGAAATAAGAAGTTTATTTCAGAGACTTCTTATTTCAAATTGTTTGAAATAAGAAGTCTTTGAACAACAGCCCAGACAAACTAGTATTATATATTTTGGATCAGAAGAAATTATTTTTATTGAAGACAAATTATTGACATCACTGTTTTTTTTCAACATTCCTTTAAAAGTTTCAGAATTTGTGTTGTTTTTTTACCAAATTTGGGTTCAAAATAATTTGGAAAGCAGTCGGTCTTTTCTTTCTTTCATGGCAATAACTATATGATTTAAATATATTTTTTTGTATTAATGGGATCTTAGGTCTTATTGTATTATATCACAGTAAAATAACAGGCAATTAATCATAAATAACATTCTGAAATTCAAATAATGTAAAAGTAAATCAAATTAATTAATACATGAGTAGCAGTAATTAACAACAAGTGGAACTGGACTTTAGTATAAAAATACTGCAAGGGCTACTGAAAGCTCTCAACATTTTTTATATTATTTTGGTAAAAGGAATTTTCATTTGATTCAGATAAAGCTGCACAATTGTATTTGTGACAGATGCTCTTAAATGTGTTACTTTGTATTTTTGGATCACAGCATACACTGAAAAAATACTGTCAAAATACTGTCAATACTGAGAAATACTGTCAAAAAAAAGAGTAAAAATGTGTGTTTCCCAGTGACATAACCCCACATCCAGTTCACCCTGCTGCTCTGGAAGTCACAAGGTATTTAGAACGACATGAGATTCAACTGGCAGAAACCACCTCAATACATAACTTTATTGCTTGTGTGGTGGTTTGTATTAATTGTGACCTTATTTCCACTCAAATATTTTTCAGCTGGGTGGTTGAGCTGAAACCCAGTTTTACTGCTTACATTTGTGGTGTTTTTCTGATTCTTTCCTGTGTAACATAGTATTAGTTCTGGTTGTGATTAGTAGAACCAACCAATTTGAGACACTGTGCCATGTGATGAATGATAATATTTTCTTTCTGCTGTGCTTTGCAATGATCTTTGCCATTAACACTGATAAGGACAAAAAGAAACCAAGAGAGGCTGCTGCAGCAGCAGAGACCAATAAAGATAAAGCTCTTGTGTGTGTTGGGGCTTCTGTTGGAGCACACAGCACTGTAAACAGCATTCCTCTTCCATAAAGAGGAAAACAAACAAGCTGGCGTCGCTTTGAGGATTGCAGCCCCGTTGTTATTTGTGTATGCATCATTCTTAGCTGATTTTATTTAAGAATGGGGATTTTTTTTCCCTTTAGTCTGCAGCAGTTGTATTAGATGGACCTCTTAGACAGAATTCAGATAAGCCATACGCTATTGATCCTGCTCCAATACCGTGGTTTCCACTCAGCCCATTGCTCTCTTGAATAAAATCATTCTGTGCACATTGACAGTGATGTGGGTCAGTTGATAAAGTCTTTTTCCAGAAGATCTTCAATCCAGAATTCCTTCTCCTTTGAAGAGAGTCTGCAGTACAGAAGAACTTACAGAAACCTCAGGGGAACTAATGGCATTAAGAAAATAAGTCATTAAAGAAATCTGCTTTCTATTGGATTTCGCTTAGTAAAATAGGCATAACAACATCAAATCATTGTGCCCTAGGCTGGCATTTTTAAAGTGACAAAATGGTTATTGCTTCATTTCAAAATGACTAAGATTTTTCACTTGCATTACAGGAAAGTCAAGCTCAAACCATATATTTAGGATATGTTGTAAGGCTGTTTTTATTTCTCCTCACTGGTTGGTTCAGTACTTACCCATCCTTTGCAGTGGTTTGAAATAAAGATAATTTTCAGTCTTGAAATGTGGAGTTGATCTGCTGTTTTCTGTGGATAGGCAGAATTTCCTTACAGCATGGAATTAACAATTTTTTGTTTGTTTGTCTGTTTTTAATTTCTTAGGGACTGGGCCTACCTCAGGCTGAAGACCATGACTATCAACATAAAGCTGGATTTTCTCCTCTAGATGTCTGGGAATGAAGAAGTCAGATTAATTAAGATCCCTCAACTTAATCACTCCTGAGGGCTCTTCTGAACATCTACAGTTTGAATATTGGGCCTGCAGTGAAGACACTGTTTTTATATTCAAATTCCAAAAATTAGCACACTAAGATGTAGAGAATGATTTTTGAGTTATCATTGTGAATTAATTTCTCAAGCAACAGACAATTGTTAAAGTTAGGATGACTGGGAAACAACTTAGTTCATGCATTTTGGTGAGAGTTCAGGGTATTTGTTTTAATGCTGATATGAAATTTAAGATTAAAAAACAACCCAGCACCCCATGAATCTCTTTGCAAAGTTGCTGGTTTTACAAATCATTTACTTATGACGTGCAGCATTTCCTTTACATCCAACACTCATGCTTTGATTGAATTTTAGAAATCAGAGTATTGGCATCCTAATTTAAAAACACCCCACAGATATTTCCTTTCTGTTCCCATGCTGTTCTTTCTTTTCTGCTCACAGATGGCATTCTGACATTTCTAATATATACTGCATTTATATGATAGTTTCCCAGAATATTTTGATAAGGAACTCCAAAACAAATTTAGTCAGAAAGCAAATCTGATGTCAGACTGAAAAAGATTTTCCTTCCTATATTATTTTACTTTTCTTTTTCTTTTGCTAAAAAGAAAGAGACAAACAAGCAAACTTCTTTAAGGAGATGAAAAGGTAGACATCTTTTTCTTGTAACAACTGAAATCTCTGAGATATATCAGGGTTTATCCTGACATGATTCTTTCCTATTTACAATTAAATATAAGAATCCTTTTGATGCCTGGTATTTCTTTCCTCACATGCAACCTCTTTGTTTCTGACCTCACCTTCCAGATCACTTAGGTGTTTTTAATCTAGTTTTGAAGGTGAATATCCAGCATGAATTTAATATTGCAGTTCTTTGTCCAAGTTAAGTTTTACTCACAGGAGTATTCCAATTCCTTTTGTTTCCCTGAGTGATGTTCATCCCTCTGAGTTTTGGATGTCCAAAAATTATCTGTGCTCTCCAAGGTGGCACCTTAGTTTCCTCTGCAGGCAGTGCAAGAGGATTATTCTCTCTCCCTGTCTGAGATATCTTTGGGGGGGAGTCAGATGTTGTTTGCACCCAACAGTCTTTCAGTACTGGCTGTGCTGGAAAACCAGCATGGCCTGCCAGCTGGAAAAGGAAAGGAGACTCCCACTTCTTGAATGCAGGAAGTTGTCACATGAGAATTTGCAAAATCTGTCTTTTTCATAAAGGTCACCAAAAACAAAAAAAAAAAATCAGAAATGTCATAATGTATCTCGCACGCTCCTTTTTCAAAATAATATTTTAAAAGAAATTTCCTAATATTTTGAGAAAGATCAAAAATTCTGAAATGTCAAAGTGCTTATCTAATGAAATCTAAACTTTCAGTATCTAGAATCAAGGAATCATTGAGGTTGAAAAAGACCTCTATGCCTACTGAGTCCAACCTTCAGCCTAGCACTGCCAAATTCACCACTAAACCACATCTCTAATAATATTTCATGACAATATGAAGGAATGATTTCAGCCTCAATGAAGTACAAATGTGTATTCTTTTTGCAACCAGGGCAGCTGGTAGCACCACATATATTTTAACTTGGATTTCAGCACAGAACAGGTCTCATTTGTTGAGTTGGAGTAGCAGTTTCCAATAGCACTGCTGCCCTTCCATATGGGAATCTGAGATTTCAGCTGGCTGATGTGATGATCTCTCAACATTGTGTAGAAGCTCAGCTCGTAGGCTACACACAGACAGCCTTCACAGCCCCAGCCAGACTTTCAGAGTAAAACCTTGAGGTTTTACTGACCTTGTCCTGGAGGCAATGCTAAAATCATTCTAATGATTTCAAAACCAAGAGATGAAAAACTTGAGAGCAAGACTTGTGAGAAATCAATTCAGAGAGAGAGGGAGTGGGAATAAGGTTCAATTTCCAGATTTTCTGGCAGCATACCTCCAAATGACAGAACAATTTCATTCCTTCTACTTTATTCCTTATCCTAAGAGATGTTATTCAATCCTTAGGAGTGATGACAAAGCACCCAGTGCACATGAATAGTAATTATACACAAGCGTGATCATTATAGGCAAATTTAGTGCTAAGTGAAGAGCTGTGCAGCACAGAACAGAGGAACTGAAAACTGCAGGAACTTCTGCAATCTGCAGAGATACTCACCAGGTCTTAACAGCAGGCAGCAACAGACCTGGGTGGTTTTATTTTTATAGGAATGCTACACACAAATTTCTATAGTCAGTTATTTCTTCCAAGACACTGAGTGTGATTGTACTTACTTCTTGATATTTTCCAGAACCTGTAGTCAATACTTTCAATATTGTCCAGCAAGCCCCATAGATTTTGATGAAATTTTGTTTCAAAAATCAAGAGAAAAAACTTCAAAACACCTCATGTTAACATTCTAGAGGTTTTGGAAATTACAAGTTTTGGTGTTTGTTTACAAAACCTCTTTTAATTACAAACTGACTGTAATTATTTTCATAAATAAAGGTAAAGTATGAGACTGTTCAAACAAAATTATAAGAAAAAGTGTTTCTGTAAATGTGAAAATCTGGTTTGTTTGGTTTTTTTTTCAAATACAGCTTGTGTACTTATCCAGCATTCAGCAATGCTCCACTGACATTGCAATTCTCTGATAAGCAGACACAGGAACAGACACACAGACATTGTCACCTTCACAAAGAAATCCCTTCCAAGTAAAATATTAATTAATAATGCTGTTGTTTCAGGGAGGGGAATAAATGCAGTTGATAAAACATCAATTAGAGGGTGGGAGAGGGAAATGTCAAGATTCCATGGCTGCAAACTTGCAAAGCTTTCCTGGATTTTACTGCTCTATACAGAATTACACTGCTGAGATGTGACTGATTAACTTGCAGGCTGCATGATTACTTTGCAGTTGAGAGGTCATTTAAAGATATAAATGCCCCCTGAAAGTCCTGAATATTAGCAAAGTGAACTGCTAAGGACACAATTGAAGGGACATTGGGATCCCACTTCTGTAAAGAAAATGTATCAGTCTAACACTTGGCTTTCTCTCCTCTCCCCCCCCAGACTTGCCAAGCTTGCAAGATTGGGGTTTGGCCTTCACTTCAAGCTCTCCCCATTATTCTGCAGGACTCCTGACTCTCCTTGTGATTCTCAAACCTAAAGCAGAGACTGGTTATTTTCTGTTCCAGAAACCTGTGGCCATCCCATCCAAAGAAGAGAAGCAAAGCTGGTGAAGGCTCTGGAGGACAAGTCTGATGAGGAGCAGCTAAAGGGAGCTGGGGGTGTTTAGCCTGGAGAAAAGGAGGCTCAAGGGGAACATTCTCACTCTCTACAACTGCTGAAAGGAGGAATGTAACGAGTTGGGGTTCAATCTCTTCTCAAGTAACAAGCAATTGGATAAGAGGAAATTGTTTCATGTTGTGCCAGAGAAAGTTTAGTTTGGATATTAGGAGAAATTCTCCACCAAAGGGGCATTGTCAAGCATTGGAAGAGACTGTTCAGGGGAGCAGTCAAGTCACCATCCTTAGAGATATCCAAAAGATGTGCAGATGTGGCATTAAGGTGTTGCTGAAATTGGCAGAACAAACTCCTCAACACCAATGCTGCATTAAAGAGAAGGAATTCTTTATTATAGGTCAAGGATATCTCCACCTATTGTATGCGCCGAGTACAGAAAAAGCTCCTGTTGAAATACTATACCTTACGTGCATATTCATAAGTTTTCCCAGAAGAAACGTGTATAACAATAATTTCTCAGAAATTATTAACATTTGCCCTCCCCTTGGCCTGTGTGTTCTCTTATCCTGAGGTCCCTCCAGTGGTCCTTGGTGGTCATCAACCCCAAAGTTCTCCATGAACTTGATGTCACTTCCCGAATACTGGGCTGAGTTGGCATAACTAGTCTGGTTCACTGTTTTGTGAGACACTTGGTTAATCAAGAGCACATTGTTGTTACTTTCTTTATTTGATGTTTAACATGATCCTATGGAATAAACATTGTATTTTCCACCAGCTGGGCAAATAGTTCTCCCTCTGGCAACATTTCCCCCCTTTGGGACTTTTGAAGTTTGTTTTCCCCACCAGCCTTCATAGTCCTCCCTTTGCTCCTTTACAGACATCACATTTGTTCTTTGTGTTGCTCTTACAATCACACTTTTTACACAGCTTAAAGCAAGTATCATAATCACAATTATCACTACAATCACAATTATACTTTGCAAGACAGAGGCCAATCAACCAGAGAAAATCCAAGTCCTTTCAATATTTTATTTGACCATTTTCTAATCCTACACTTAATTCTCTGCTGGATGATGAAACTGATTTTATCCTCTCTAACTGATCATCCAGTTTGGCAGTCATATTTGGAATGTGTAAAAGACAGATATTTTAAAAAAAAAATTAAGTAAATATTCTACCCCAAGTTTTACCTGGAAGCCAGGAGACTGCCATGGCAGAGCACTGATTGTAGAAAGTTATAAAGGACATTCACCACATGGTGTAAGATGCCTGGTGAAGCACCCACAGTGTTCTGTTCCATACAAGAGTTCATTTCCATGACTTAGGAGTTCTCTGTGATGAGATTCCTGTGGCTTCAGAGACATCATTTAGCCTGGTGTAGCTGGGGGCCAAGGGTTCTGTCAAGTAAAGAAAGACTGAGGGATGGAAAGGCTGTAAAATAGAGTGAAAACAATCAGCCTCACCACTGAACTAATAATTCATATTAATTTATATTAAGGATGACCATATTGTCACTGGCATAGCTTATATGGAGCAGAAATGCTGCTGCAGAGCTCTTGCCAGTGGCAGGCAGACCATGAGGGGAAAATGTCATTTACTCAGCTTTTTGTTATACTCTTACACAGTTTGTATTTGCTTCCAGTTGTTGTTGGTGACAGCATGCTGATAAAAATGGACATTTACTATTGCTTGAAATAGTCATTTTTGTGCTCATATGTGGTTACTTAGGAAATTTATACAGCAAGATCACCCATCCACGAGTTTGTGAAGACTTACTGGAGCCCCCTTCATCTTCAATGTTTCAAATTCATCTCTGAGACGGTTGCTTCGATGTTTGATATGGTGCAATTTCAAATCCTTCCAAGGAAAAAGCTGTTAAGGAAATCTGTCTAGTGAACAAGCTATTTGGAAATAAATTTTGACTGCTTTTCAACTGTTCTCAGCCTTTAGAGTCCAAAATGCATGGGAAACAACAGAAGTGTGTTTACAATCACATATACAATTAATAGCTGATGACAATCAGGGAATAGCAGTGTGTTTATCTTTTCAAAGATAAATATTTATAATGGAAACATTTATTGACTTTAGCATCTTATTTAACTGGCCTTCCCTTCCATTGCCTGGTCTAAACATTGTACAGAATTCTACTGGCACTAATTTCTGGAGTAAAACATTTATATCAGTGTTGTGTAATGTGCTGGCCAGGTACTCCCACACTGGTTAACAGTAAAATGTCATTCCCTGAGGTGGTGGCAAAGAAAGAAGATGGTAAACTCCTTTATTTGCTGTGCCAGTGCAGGCTGTGAAAAGTTGGCACAAGGTTTATTGCCCCCGTAGAGGTGGGTGAACTCAGTACTTATAAGCTACAAACAGAGTAATCCTGCAAAAATGGACATGGTCCTTCTGAAATTCCCTTTCAGGTGATGACAGACTCCTCAGCGTTTGAGTGCCGAGACTGGAATACCTGAAGGAGTCTTTTTTTCCACAGGGGGGCAAACATATGCTTTTATCTTCAGTCTAATTCAGCAATTAAGTATATACAGAAGGTAGCCTCTATAGTTTCACAGTTTAAAGGAGATGGGCTGCAGTCTAATGCTGTCTTGATACTCTTCCAGCCTCCCACGTGCCATTTCCCCTGGTATTTCTTCTCCTTTTTCTGTTACTAGCACACCTCTAGCATGTCTAAGCAATAGTGCTGCCTTGCACATGATGCTGAGTCATCATCTTGTTTCAATTCACAAATTTTTTCCCTTGGTGGACCCCAAAGCTCTCCATAACAACATGGAATTTCCAATAACTTGAATCAAAGTGAACCAAGAAAGACTAATCCTAAAAAAATCAAACCATCAAGCATGTTGGTATTAAAAAAACCCATTTAAATCTGAAAGAATTGGTTACTTTTAGCTTGGTAAGTCAGACCTAAGATGTGGTGGTTTTCTAACCCTGCTGTGTTCAGGCAGCATTTTCACTCCAGTGTTTCATGAATATATGTTTGTCTGTTTGTGTGTACATACAACATATAGGCATACATTTTAAATGTCAACCTGTGTAAAGAAAGCCAGTCTCAGAGACTGAGATGAAGACAGCAACTTTTAGAGGTCTGTTGTCTTCATTTTCCAGCAAATACATTCATTATAAAGCCAAAAGAAAATTAAACAGGATCATTAGGTATGGGAATGGATTTAAGGAAGGTCTTTGATCCAAAGGAAAATAGACATTTAGGCCAAACCATTGAAGGGAGGACTTGTGTAAGCATTAAAGATGAATTAAAATTAATAGTGGAGGGAACAGTGGTTACATTTCTCCACCTGAGCAGACAGTGCTTCTAAAAGAAATCTAATAAATGTGACATGAAACAGAAGTGACAGAGCACTGGAGAAGGAGAGGAGAGGAACAGAGTTAAGAGGCAAGACAGGCAGGAAAGTGCCCTTTGGGAACTGGAATGGAGTTAACATAAAAGGAGTTCACACAGGCAGCAGTGCAACGTGGCTGATACTGCCTCATTCTTGCTTTGAAAATTCCTGTAATTGGGTGTTCCATTCCAAAAGATATCCCCCAATGTCCTCACTCAGAGGCAGCAAAAAGACAAAACTCGGGGAAAGATGCTGTGGGACAAGACAGAGTTTGATAAAATGAATTTTGGCTCACATTAGTGGGATGTTTGGCTGTTGCTGCAGGTTTCTGGTGCTGGCCTAGAGGAGTGATAGAGTCAGATATAATGGGAATGACATCAAGAATAATCCAGGGATGGTGTCTGAACAAGAAACCTGCTACCAGCAGCACCTCTGCTACTGCTCCTGGATGCTGTCAGGTGCTCTGCTGGAGGAAAACAGACATGTTTGCACCAGAGTTTTATACTGTGTTTATAATTAGGTCATAATTTGTACCACAAGCAGAACTTTTAAGGTGGTGAAGAGAATGCACACCCACACCTTAGAGCCTAGGTACTATAACTGATTTATAGATGTAGTTAACTTTGTGGATGGCAAATGTTCATCCTTGTGATATATTTAGGAATATGCCTGAATATTTCCCAGGAAGGGCTTTTGTTATCAGCCCTCTTCTGTCCAGACAAGGACAGATCATTTTCTTAAGGTTATGCAATAACTCAGCAGGGTGCTTTTCTCTTGTGGTCTCCCTATACCATTCAAACAGGGACAATAATGGAAAATGAAAAAAAACCAAAAAACCAACAATGTTCTACTTCAGCATGAGCAAATTTAAAGCTGAGAAACATTACTGCTCTGTATTTGCAGAACTGCTCTGAAATCCTGATGCTGAATTCACATATATTGAAACTGTTTTCTAACTGAAAGCAAACTCCAGAGAAACAGAAATGGACCATCCTAGTAGATTATTTGGCTTGGTTCACTAACTCAGTTTAGTCTGAATTGACTGACTTTATAGAACTAGAAAAAGACTAGTTGTAGACTAGTAATAGGTATGAGAACAGCTTTAATATACTGGTACTGTCAATAATATTAATTGGTTTATTCAAAAGTTTTATCATTATAAGTGAAAAAATACTCAATGTGTAATTAATCCAAGGTTATTTTATCAGCAGAGGCACTGGAAACAGAACCCAACATAAACATTATTAATATCAGTTTACTTCTTCAGTCCAGAGCTGGCCACTAATTGCTATAGACATATTTTTGATCATTTTACTCACATATGTTGTGCTACTATCAGGAAATTAATTCTTCCTTTTTATTTTTTCCTTATTCAGAACAGATTTGACGTATCTAGAAAAAGAAAAATGTTAAACAACAAGTGATTCAAAATGCTAAGTCCAGCTGGTGGCTGGCTCCTGGTGACATCCCCTAGGGATCCATACTGGGGCCAGTGGTTACTGCTTAACCACCTGATTAATTAATTGGATGGTGTGCCAGAGCTGTCTCTCAGCACGTTTACAGAAGATATTTGCTGTTCAAGGAGATCTTGCCAGGCTGGAGATATGGGCTGACAGGAGCCTCATGAAGTTCAACAAAGGCAAAAGCAAAGTCCTGCCCCTGGGACAAAGTAACCCCAGCACCAGATGGGGGCTGGGACTTCTGAGAGCAGCTTTGGAGATGAGCAGCTTTGGAGATGAGCAGCTTTGGAGATGAGCAGCTGAGGTCCTGGTGGAGCACAGGCTGACCAGGGACCAGCAATGTGCCCGTGTAATAAAGAAAGCAGCACGCTCCTGGGCTGCACCAGCCAGAATTCAGCCATCATGCCTGGTTAGACTGATCCTTCTCTCTAGCCAGCACTTGTTAAACCCATCTGGTGAACCATGTCCTGAGCTCTCCAGTGGAAGACAGGCATGGAGATACTGGTCTGAGTTCAGTGGAGGGGACTCACTGGATGCAGTCAGTGTAGGTGAACCCTCAGGATGGATGGGGAGCAGCAGTATCAGATGTAAAAGAAGAAACAGGAAACTAAGTTTGTTCTGTGTGAATAAAAAAAAAAAAATAAAGCTTCAGAGGTGATTTTTTTGCTGTCTGCATCTCTCTGACTGAAGAATACAGAGAGGACCAAGAGACTTTTCAGGGAAGTGTGCAGTGACAGTATGAGAAGCTGTGGATCCAATCTGTAACATGCAGAATTCAAACTCAACATAAGGAAATGATTTTTTACCATAGGAGTGATCAGAACTTTATCACAGGTACCTGCAGAGGATCTGGGATCTCCATCTTTGGAGATGTTCTCTTCCTTACTAATGCAAGTTCCAAGAAAAAGTTAAAGGATTGTCTTTTTGTCAAAACTCTAAAAATTACTTCTTAAAACATTTTGGATGCAGCTGTTGCAGAAAGGAGGTCAGATTATTGGTCCAATTTCAGTGTCTAAATAGAACCCATTTATTTTCCCAAATGTGTCTTTTAAAAGATATTTCTTTAATGAAGTTTGCATGCCCAACTTGCCTTACTGAATTGCATCTGGGATCATCTCATCTTCTTCAGAAGTACAAAAAATACTGATTTCAGTACTGTTGCTAACTCTAAACAGAAGGTGAAGGTCTAGTTGCATTAGTTCTTTTGCAGAAGCAGGAAAAACCTGGCTTTAATCCCTTAGATAGTAGGGTAAGTATTTCTATGATATTTCCACTAGACTAAGAACATCTAAGTGGACAATTACATTTCAGATGTCAATGTTGTGTCAATGTGATCCTGTGCTAAAATGGTGCTTCAGCACCATGCACATATAGGGTAACACTGGGGCACTACAATTCAGCCTTCTCTATTTTAAATCATTAAATGACTTGTTGAAACTTGGTTTTTTCCCCAGTCTGGCTCTCCCAGACAACTTCTAGGCACAATTTGAAAGTCAGCATTAGGCAGACACTAATTCAGACATCTATCTTTGGAGGTTAAGAGTGTTTAAGGGTTGGGACATGTGAGAAAAGAATGGGAGATGGGCGAGAAAGATTGTAAACACGCTCAAGTGACTTGCAGCTGAGGTGTCAAAACCCACACATGGTATGTTAGTTGTTGTCTGGCCTTGTCTGTTGGACAAATAGAACATCTGTGTTTAGGTAACAAGCTTCTGGCAGACTTAGAGGTACCCTATCAAACATGCCTGTGATTTCTGTCCTGCTGTGGAAAAAACAGAGCCCAGGAGTAAATTACCCCTGTGTGGATGCCTGGAATATAGCTGAAAACAGCAGGTTGGTTGGTCTTCCAGCATGGATCAAGCTCCACGGTGCCTGCATTCTCATTTGTGTGCCTCTGCCCAGGTGTTGCTTTAGGGATCCCCTGTTTGACAGTGAAAATAAATTTATTCTTTGCATTTATCCATAGTTTTGTGGTTCCTGCCCCTTATCCGTGCCAGGTCACACAGGACACAAAAAAGCACATTTTTTCTCAGATTTAGGAGAAAATATCTGGTGCTGGTTAGCTTGCTAGTAGAAATGCAGCCAAGGTCTTCTCATGTTTATTCTTCAGCATCTTAGCTGTACAATAACAAAAAATAAATCTTTTCTCTCCCTCTTACCTATCAAATTGCTCTTTCCTTGTCTAGGAACCATCTCTTTCACTGGGAATAAACAGCACCTCACACAGCAATCTTCTCATCTCTTTGGAGTTCTAGACAAAAGAGAAATATAAATAATTAACAGAAATAGTAATTACAAGAGGCCATCTGTCCTTTTGCAACTGTTTTAGATTCTACAGAATGTTAATACCAAAATACATTCATCAACTTTAATAGACATCTGGAGCATAATCATCCAGCAACCACTTGTATAAAAGTTACTGCATGAAATAATTATCAGTGAAATATGGTAAATAAAAAAATTGTCTTTGAAAGCACTGAAACAGAAGCCAGATTTTTCAAGCTCCAAGAATTAACACGAAGAGAAGTGCAGCCACCACCAGATTTTGCTGCCGTATAGTCTTTGGTGTCTCTTTTTCAGACAACTTAATTAGTCTTTGTATAAAACCCACTAGCATGAGCAAAAACTTCTAATGCTGGGGAATTTGATCTTGATCTGACTGTTCTAGTTTCTTCCTTCTTCCTTCTTCTTTTTTTCATGCAGTTTGCAAATTTAAGAACATGGCTTACATTCAAAATGTCTCCTGGCTCGTTACTAGACAGACCCAACGATGCTGATTCTGTTCTTTCCTCTCATTACTGCTTATCATTGTGGGGTTTGCAAATAGCTCGTGGGACACAGTAATATCCAAGAGAACAAAGACTGTGTCAGAAAGATGAAGGGCATCTGAATTGCAATGAGGTAGCAGACCTGCTTTTAGATCAACTGTGGTGTTAACTACTGAGCAAAATCTGCCTTCCTTCTGTCTGGAAGCAGAAAATAGAGCAGTGCTGTGACTTTATTTCTGCATAAGGGTATTGCCAGGAATGTTGATCTACGATTGGTCATTCTGTGATGTATTTAAGCATTGGCACAGAGCAGATCAGAAGCCACTGAAGCCAATATGTTATGTCCTTATATATTTCAGAGCTCTCTCTCAGGTTCCTGAAACCTTGGAAAGCAAATAAGGTAATTTCCATCCCTTTAGCAAGAAGGAGTTTAGGTGCTATTTTCTCTGGCCTCCAGGCACTGAGCAATTTGCACATGCAGTACAGTCTCATTTAGAGGAAGTAGAAAATACCATGTTATAAATAAGATATACATGACAGTCCCTCCTCAGGTATCAGATGTCTTTCTGGAGATCTGATTTGATCACTCAAGTGCCTGGGTCTTGCTAAAACATTGTAGAATAAAGCAGAGACCTGTCAGTCTTTTCCCATAAATTACTACATCAGGAAACTGCTTCATCACTCTGAGTCCCAAACTCTCTCTTCCCAGAGCACCAGAAGACCAAAAGGTTGGTTAGATATGACAGAACACACAAACAATGTGTTCATTGTTAAGCTAAAATACCCCAAATCCTGGATTAATTGCCAGTCCTTTGTCCCCATGCCCTTTTTTTTTTTTCATTTTTAATCCAACATTGAATCAATGTAGTCACTGAATGGCAGCAACACAGACTTCATGACTGATTCCAGGTTTTATTTCTTTTCTAAATCACACACGTACCATTGTAAGTTACTTCAGTATTTTCCCCCAAAATAATTAAACCCCAATTACTTCAGAAAGTCTCTACTGGAGTGTGCCCTCATCAGAGACTGAGAATAGGCTGTTGTAGGGGATAAAATAAGCAGGAGGACAACAAAACCAAACAGGTTCTCCTGCTAACATAGCAAAGATCACCTCCTTCAGGAGTTGTCTGGTTAACAGATGTCATGCTGGTCTCTTGCTGGCCATTTTAGGAAGTTTGTTTCCTATCATCAAGCACCAAATGATGCAGCATCTCTTCTCAATATGAAAATTCTCAAAATAATTTGCATTTAGCATGGACAAAGCACTGAGAGTGTGAAAGGGAAACTGGTGGCAGATGTATGAGGTTCTCAGATATTTGTTCTGTGCTGATATGTAAATAAATAACAGATGTTTTTGAAGTTTCTCCTCATTACTAAGTGACGAAAGGGGGAGAGGACACTCTAGATTACATATTCATTTGCTCATTTTAAATGCCAATCATTACATCCATTTAAATACCAATTAATTAAACCCATTAAAACACCTCTGTAGTTCATTAAAAGTTTCTTAATTGCTGAATTTCTGCCTTTTCATGTTTTTCTGAGAGCTGCTAGTTACTTTGAAAACCTTCAGCAGGTTTGTGTCTTTGAATGAATTGTGTCAAAAAAGTGGAAGAAGCCAATGGGCTGAGAACCCCAGCTGGGTCAAGCAAGGTGTGTCCCCACCTGGGCACAGCTTCTGCAGGCAGGGCTGCTGCCTGTCCCTGCCCCAGGAGAAAGGGCCAGGCCCTTCCTGCAGCCTGGGCTCTGCTCTGCATTGAATCACAGAGCTCCCTGAACGGGACGGGACCCACAAGGATCACTGAGTCCATCTCCTGGCCCTGCACAGGGCAGAATCCCTGAGAATGACACCATGGATTGTCACACACTCAGAGTGTGTCCAAGTGCTTCTGGAGCTCTGTCGGGTTTGGTGCTGTGATCATTCCTGGGGAGCCTGTTCCAGTGCCCAACCACCCTCTGGGTGAAAAACCTTTTGCTCATATCCAGCCTAAACCTCCCACGATTTCAGACCATTCCCTCGGGTCCTGTCACTGGTCCCCAGAGGGAAGAGAGCAGTGCCTGCCCTCCTCTTCCCCTCATGAGGATGTTGAAGACCTCAGTGGGGGCTCCCCTCAGCCTCATCTTCTCCAAACTGAACAGACCAAGTGCCTCCAGCCATTTCTCATACAGCTTCCCCTCCAGAGCCTTCATGATCTTTGTAGCCCTCCTCTTCATGCTGTCTAATACGTTTTTATCCTTCTTATGCTGTGGCAGCCAAAACTGCCCCCAGGGCTCTGGGTGAGGTGGGCAATCCCCTGGCTGTGCCCCCGGGACACGGCTGCTCCTTTTGTCCACCAGGGCCCTGGTGTGACATCTCCGGATCCAATCTCTGCCTTCAGCAGCTCTGTCTGTGTGGAGGTGCTGGCCAGCACTGGGCAGAGCAGCCTTTCCCCACTGCTTTGCCTGCAGGGGAGGGCAGGGCAAGTGCCCTGGCGGGAGGCCACACACACAGAGGTGCTCAGCTGCTGAGCTGTGTGGGCTTTAAGTCTCTCCAGTCAGCCAGGGGAACGTCCTTCTGTCAAAAAGTTGCCCTCTCTGCACATCCTCTTGGCTCAGGCACCGGCCCTGTGTCACTGCCCAGGGCTGTCCTTGGTAGGGGTGGGGGGGGATGCCATTAGCCCTGTCCCCCCAAAGCCTCAGTAGCTGCTCTGGAGACCTTCTGGAGGGTCTTGGCACTCCCCTGGGCTTCCCCCACCCAGGAACTCCCCCTGTGTACGCTGTGATCCCCTGCCCTGCTGTGGAAGGTGCCAAGATCCTCTGCGAGTGATAAATACAAAAAAGTTAATTAGATTGCTAATTACATGCCATCCAAGATTAAATGATTAAACATTTATAGGAAATTTTCTAAAGATATTCTCCTTCAGAACTCGGTGAGCCAGCCTGGATTTAATTTTTGCAACAATATGAAGTGCCAGTCCCTTAAAAAAGTTCTCCTGCCTTCAGTAGGTGCTGTGCTTGCCCAAGGGCAGAACTTAGCAGTGTGACAGCTCTTCTAGAGGTTTCCAGCCCCTTCTCCTGCTCTTTTTCCCAGAGGATCCCCTTAGTTACTACTGACAGGATCCTTCTGATGCAGTTATGCCCTGCCCAGGTTCTGATGTGCAGTCTGATGCTGCCGTGAGGTCTCACAGACACATCTGTGCTACCACACCTGGGGTCTGCCAGGGTTTCTCTCTCAAGAGAGAGGAGTTCTTGCAGGGCAGGTCCCAGACATTCAGCTTTGCCTATAAAACAGACACAACACAGAGATTATCAGCGAGACTTCTGAGTGAGAGCCCCTTTTAAGCGTGAATTACAATGCTGGTAAAAGATTTAATTTGTGCTTAAGTTCCAGTCCAGCTATTCCCATCATCAATGAGACAATAGCACCTTCTCAGCTGTGAGTGGAGGAAGAATTTGTTCCTCAGAGCCCTAAAAGCACTTTTAGTGTTTTTGTAGAACATTCTCATGAAATATTTTTGAAGTGTCAGTAATACCTCTGCAATCCCAGAGATAATGGGATAGGTTACACAGACATTTGTGCATTACAAACATCCCCCTGAAACAATTTCAGCTGCAATTCCTAACCTGCACTTAGAACATGTCTGTGAGAGCTGCTATTGTTGCTGCTGTTGCAGTCACCGAATCAGGGATCTGAGAACTAAAGAGCACAAGCTATTGCTTTTAGGAGCTGAGGCTGTTTTTGTCTTGTCCTTTTGGGATTAGGGCACAGGATGGATTCTGTGACACGGACTCCTCAGAGCTCTGCCTGTACAAAGCTGTTTTCTGTGTGCTGCCCTCAATATTTTGGGTAGTTTGACTTTATGGAAAACACAAGTTAGTAACTTCTGCCTGCAGAAACACACTTAAAATGAAGACAGCTTCCCTTGAGCCAAAGCGCTGTTTTATAAAAAACATTGTATTTGAGGCACAGCTTTACTATTAAATTCAAGTGATTACAGCAGAAGGAGTATTTGCAACATGAGTAACAGGGAATCTTAATATATCACATATGTCCCAGACTGAAACTGTACAAAAGGTTTCAGATTTGTCTTTTTTCCTTTGCAAAAAAACCTCAGATTTCATGATATTGCACAAAGTTTTCCAAATTCCCATTTCCTGAAACAACATTAATAATGTAATTAGAAAATAGTCACCTTTCTTTAACAACAGTGGCCAAAAATTATTGACCCAAAATTATAAAAATGTTCAGATTTCTTTGGATTTAGCATTGGAGAAATGCCCAAAACTGAAATAACTGTAGAATCCAAATTATATTTATTTCTGGATTTTGCCTTGAAAATCAGCAAAAGTTATCTGAAGGTTTTTTTGTTTCAGTTCAACCAAAGGTCTCTTTTTTTTTTTTTTTGCTTGAGCTTCTACTTTCCAGAAGCATCAACAAAGCACAAAAAAAAATATAAATGAATCTTTTACACTGATTTATCCCAGTGTGCAATTTCCAGCACCTGCAGGATTGAAATACGATTGCTTTTCTTTGGCCCATTTAAAACCAGCAGGTGACTCATTCTTGGCTCTGATTGCCAGGATATCATTACCACTGCCATTTGTAGTCACCAATCTTTGGGCCCAGGAAATTGTAGGCATTGGCACGTTCTTCCAGGCCTCTGACAACACAAATACCTTCAGGCTGGATGGCACTGAAGGACTGAGCAGAAGACATCTCGAGTGTCCTGGAATCACCTCCAGTCTCATGATGCCATTGAGTGCAAGCTCACAGTGTCTGATGGGAAAAGGGGTAGGAAATGGAATGAAGACAGGCAATTTAGGAGCTGACCAAAAAAAAAAAAAAATTCAAACTGAATTTTCTTCTGTTGCGTTGATTCCTTTGTGGATGGGTTTGGTTTTAGTCATTCCTTCTCACTTGAGAATTTTTATAAAAGGGATTTTCAAAAATCAGACCTCTTCTAACTAAGAATCTAATGTTATCTTGATTTAAGATTATATCAGTTAATACACACTGTCACAAAATCCATGTGCCATTGGAAAGAATTGGATAAGTGTACTGTAGTTGTCTTTGCTTAGATATAATCAATAGCAACTTATTAATCTCTTCTCATAAACTTCACCCAACCTAAAAACCATCCCATATAATAACCCCAGGTGGGCCTTGAAATGACAGTGAGACTCAAAGAGGGATGGATTAAGCCTGTACATTATCAATTCCCACGTTATCAATTCTGATTTTTGCCAGAGTGCTAGATTTATTTCATGGCACCTTCTTTATCATTTCAATTCTTATCAGATGAATATGATGCTGGAATTTTAGATGACAAGTGCATACTACAATTTTGGCCAAGAGCAGAAAAGGGAGAGAATAAAGCTAAACAGCCAATGAGGTCCGAAAAGCAGAGCTCTGACTCTGCAAAATGTGCTTGCCCAAGTAAAATTGATGCTCATCCAAGCCCTTGGGGGACCAGTCAATAAAACCCTTTATAGTTTTCTTGCCTCTCTGATCAGACTGTAATACAGGAGTTGCACCAATTTCTGTTGAATATGAGCAGAAGTTGCAAAAAATAGTTTTGCAAAACGTATCAGCACTATTTTTCCTTGTAAAGGTATCTAATCCGACTGATTCCCATGTACCTGCATAATCTGAATCACAAATTTTCATCATTGTTTTGGAGTTGCTTTTCTGCTGATTTGTGTCAGGAATGTGCTTCATGCTATTTCCCTTTTTTAAAAAGCAGCATTTGGGAATATTCACATGCTCCTTTAGGCCCTGGCCTTGCTCTGTGCCAGAGAGGTGGTGGCTACTCTTTGCACAAGGGGTAATGGAGCTTTTCACTGATCACACTTGATTGCTGTCTGGATAGGACTTGCATGCTTCCAAAAGCACAGGCTTCTGCTGGAAAGTGCTACCATTGTGTTTTTAAAAGTGGAAGGAGAGATACAGAACAGTCTGGTGTTGCAGCTGAAGGTCAAAACAGTCTCCAAGAGCTCCCAAGTAATCCTACATATGTACAGCACACACAAATCAATCCAAGGTCTAAAGTAGACCTCACCACCCTTAAAAACACCATACAAAGAGTAAACTGAAGAGGAATGACACATTTTTGGTTTCCATTGAAATCAGAAACCAAAATTTAAAAAAAAGTATTATTTAACACCAGGAAAAGTATTTCTCTGCAATCTCAAGTGGCCATCCAAGACCCATGTACCTTCTCCAAAAGAAGCAAGAGCAGCAGCTTCTTTATTCAGTTCACCCAAGAGATAATTGAGGGTACTTTCTGGAGTGAGGAAGAGTAGATTGAACTGATTTGAATGGGGCTGAATCTCGGGAAGAGGTTTATTTTGACAAACCCAGAGTGTCTGTGCTGCACAGCTGATGCCAGGCAGCACCCACAGTCTCTGATAGTGGCTGGTGTTGTTTTACATGGGAGGTGTAGGTGGACCCTGGGCAGACCCCAAACCCCCTCAGCAACTCTTTGCTCCAGGCAAAGCTGGTGCAAAGAACTTCTAGTGAGAGGGAGCAGATCCTTGGGAGCTGGTTTCTGTGTCATAGTCAGACCAGGAGAGAAGTTATTTTGCACAGACATTTGCTGGGGTTGGTTCACAGGATTTGTCTTTGGCAGGTTAACACCGTGAAAAACAGCTAACACTGACCAGGTTAACATGGGCAGAAAGCAAATCATAGAATCAGCTAGGTTGAAAAGACTTTCAAGATCATTGAGTTCTTTGACTGAACACCTTTCCCCATAGCACTAAATGCCATGTTCAGTCATTTCTTAAACACTTCCAGGAAGGGTGACTCCAAAACATCCTTGGGCAGACCATTCCAATGCTTGACAACCCTTGCAGGGGGGAGCAGAGCCAGCCCTTCTCCAAGGATGGTCTGGAGTCAGGGTTGGCATGGCTTTCTGCTGGTTGTTGACCATTGGGGAAAAATCAAAGGATTCTGGCCAGTGTCAATTTGCAATGACAGAAAACTGGCAAAGGCTTCCGACTCTCAGTATTTTACATTTGTGACTGAATATCAGTTTAAAGTGAGATGGCTGTGATAAATCCTACCAGTGGTCCCTGGCATACCAGCAAGTGCAGTGTGTGTATTTGAATGGCTACAGGCATTACACCCCAGGATTCATGGGCTTTGCCCTTCCTTGGAATCCCATCTCCAGGGGATAAAGTGAGCTCTCTGTTAGACACCCCTGAGGCCAGGCAGCTCTGACAAACACGGTTGTGTTGTTGGCTGAGCACTTAGCAGAGGCTGTGTACCTAACCCTTCCTCTTTGCTTTGGCTCTCTGGCAAAGTACAAGTCAAACTCCCTTCATCACCTGATCGTTTCAAAGAACATTTTGTAATACAGATACCACACAGCTGAATGCAGCCACTTCTATCTAGGGCAGACTCATCTTGAAGGGATTTAATGTTCAGATGAAGGGAACACGACCTTCCATTTTTAAGCTTCCATTTCAACACTGTTTATAATTAACTGCTTGCATAGGGCTTCATGTACTTTGAAAGGCTGAGGTTATGCTTGTGTTGCAGAGCCAGGGGAGACAAGCTTGTTGTCTTGATATACTTAGACCATCAAGCTGCTTTTCAAGGAAGAGCTGAAAAATAGTTTTAACTAGTAATGCTGTAATGCTGTAATGCTTTGATGTGTGTAATGTGATGATCAGTTGACTGACCTGGTTGAATTTTTAAAGTAGACCATCAGATTCAGTGTGTTTGTGGTTCTCATTTGCTTTGATCCAGAGATGGTTGAGCAACTGCCAGAGGAGGGTGCTACCAAATAAAAATTCCCAACGAGTTTCTCTTTCCAGATTCTTTTATATCAAGCTTTTAGAAATTATGAATAGGCAAGGAAAGCTGGAAGCCAATGGATCATCAGTCCTAATACTGGTTGATTCAGACATATTCACTTCATCATTCTCCTCTAGATTCATAGATAAATTTCCATGCATCTTTTAGTGACACCTTTTCCCTGAAGATCAGCTTTAATTTCTGGGAAACAAAGCAGCAGCACTGCAGCTTTCCATGCTAGGTGCATTTGAAGTACAAGGATCTGACTGCTTTTCTGCCTCCTGGGCCAGGAGGAGGAGATACCTCCAACAATAGTCGCAACTGAACATCTCAATTACAGTAGGAGCAATTTTCCAACCTGATTATTTGTGTCAGGTGATAATCTGTGAGCCCTCGTGCACAGTGCCACTTGGAAGCAGGCCTTCTTGCAAGACTGGTTTGTCACACAGCAGGAATGTGATGCTTTGCTTCAGTATTTTTTAACACCATTAAGTCACTCTTTAAATATTAGCTGAATGTGTATGCATTGTTAGTATTTGGCCTCAAAAACTGGCTCCAATGAGCTTCATAACAGAGTCCCCTTTGCAATTAGCAGACAGCACATTTTGTCTCCATCAGGTATTAGAGCAGGTGGAAAAAACTCTGAGGTAAGCAAGACTGGCAAAAAATACTGACTTTGCTGTTTTTTTCAGAAAATCTAGTGAAATTTCATTTAAAAACCCAGAGAAAAACAAGGAGAAATTATTGAAAGAGTAGTTTTGATGTTTTCAGAATTGCTTAAAAATATTTTTACAATGTACTTCAGATTAATTTTCTAAAGGTTGAGAAAATATTTTATCTGTCATGAAGAATACTTTTCTGTTCCTTCAACTGAACATTTTAGGTGGATTTTATCTAGTTAAATAGTTGTTATATAAGATCCAGTGCAATGTAGTGGAAAAAGAATTGATTGAAGAAGCAAAAGCATTTAACTCTCCACTCAGGTATTGAGTTGTATTGCCTACAAATGCTTTAATTTGTGGGATTTGATTTTGGGGAAGCCCAGTCTGTCAAACTGTCTGAATTTGGGGGTACATTCACAGGGAAGAAGATTCCTTGCCGTTGCAGGAGACTGTGGCAAAGGTACTCCCTTCAAGCAGCCACCCTGCCGAAACCAACAAAAATTGCAGGAGCCATTCAGTAATCTTTCACTCCGTTCCTCAGCAGAGGAAAATACCCTTTTAGCTTCATTTTGGAGAGGAGCCATTTCAAGGCTTTTCAGCACTGCAGGCAGGAATGAGATAAACTACCTTAGGATGATATCCAAAGGATGACAAAACTCACTTTTGCTGTGGCAGCAGACTTGGTTCAGGAAGAGAGGAAGGGCTTGCTGCAAGTTTGGGGGAAGGACAAGAGTACAGAGCTGAGAGACATCAGCAAGCTCAGTGTGGGTTTAGGGTGCTGCAAAGGTTTAGTGAGGTCTGAGGCAGTTTAGGTGGGGAGCAGAGCCTTCCCTTGCTTTGGCAGCTGCCAAGGAGGCAGCAAAGCATCGCCTGCACTGCGGGTGAGAGCAGCCAGCCCTTCCACCCTGCTGCTCCTTCCTGCTGCTGAGCATTGATCTATTGATCTGTGCTCCTGGAGTCCTTCACGCTGCCCTAGTGCCTTTCACGTGGCTCATAAGTGGCAGGATGCTCACTCCCAGGAGGTCACAGGTGGAAGCTGCTGTGAGTGAGCAGAACTGCTCACAGCAGGAATGTCACAGCTCCAGAACCTAAACCCTGCAATTCCCCATTCCTGTTGCATGTCCCAGCACAGCCATTCTTACACTTGTCCCACAAGTTTTCCATGGGGGAAGGAGACTCCTGGTGGGGGTGAAGAAACACCAAAGGGCTGGTATTTGTGACTCCATCATGTTTCATGGTCTGGGGACATTTCCTTGGCTGCACTGTCACCCTTGGCTGTGGTCCCTCTTCTGGGACCAGGGTTTTCTTTAATGACACTGGCACTCTTTGCTGTTTTGTTATATATATTTCAACTCCCAGTTACTGTTTCTGCTGACCTGATTGGATATTTATGCACTGAATTCATTGTGCACAGTATATAACCTATATGCCATGCAAACAGTGTAAGACTGTTGTAGAGTGGCCAACTGTTTTTTGAAAAAAGTGCAAGAGACAGAATAATAGAATTGGCCAAGTGTAAAATTCAGAGCAATTTTATATCTGGCATAACAGAAGTTCATTCAATCTAAAGAGAAGTTAGAGAAGGACTGAGAGCATGTGCCAATGGGTAACTCCACCTCTCCCCTCTCATTAAACCACGCTGCTGAGCAGTGATTCCAAGAAACTGCACATCAAGGGGATGACAGAAGTTAGCAGACATATTTCTGGCAAGATGAAAAACAATCAGCATCACCTGAAATCAGCATCACCAGAAAATGGAAAAAAACCCCTATGATTCTCTGAGGAATCAGAGGAGGCTGGACAACAGCTGTATCTCTCTTGCAACAAAGAAAGAATTTTAGTTTATAAAACCAATGTTTCCTCCTGTAGTCAAATGTTGTTTCTTTGGTATTTAACACATTGACAGTTGCAGGAAAACCCCTTTGCTGGGAAGGTTTGCCAATTCCAGTTCTTCCCCTATTAGCACCTGGCATTAGCACTGCTAATTCTAATGGGAGGTTCTTCCTGCCACAGTCTTTGAGTGGTGGAGAAGCTCAGAGCACGTGCAGTGATTTAGATCCTCAGGGATCTGGGCACAGGGAGGAGGCTTCTGAGTTTTATTTCTCTCTGAGTGTCCCATGGGCTGCTTGTGCTATGGGAGGAGGTTGCAGGAAAGGCTGCAGAAAGGCTTTTTAGCAGCCACCAGGGAACTGGGAGGGACAAGGGCTGGGACTGGTGCTCTGGTGAAGGATCTGAAGCTTTCTGCAGCCTGGTGATTTCATGGCTCTGGAGCAGTCAAGGTGAACAGCAGAGCTGTGATGGATGTGCAGCTGTGTGGATGCCTGCCCAACCAAGCCCTGTTTATCCATCTTGTACCTGAGCATACAGGACAAATTTTTCCACACACACTCAAATGTTGACTGAATCTCCCTGCTGAGTCAGGTTCTGTGACATGCTGAGGACATCAGCACCACTTTGGTTCAGGTGCCCCAAATCTCTTATTTGCCAGGTGCTGCCTGGTTTCCTGCCCTGCAAGTATCTATACCCCAGTATGACAGAAGAAATGACACATCTCCTCCAAAGCAAAAGCCTTTTGGCCATGGAAATGAGGCTGTTGTGCTGGCAGAGCTTAACTCTGGCATTTTTTTTGGCAGCTATCATGGAGAGGAGCTCTTAGAAGGTGGGGAAGCAATAAAGCTGGCTCCAGGTGTTTATGGGGATAATTTAGCATGACAGACCAAGCTGAAGGTGTCTGAAAACTTAACATGCTGCTGAAATCAAAAGCAGCCCTGATGCACTTGTGCTGCACTGAATGAAAGAGCCCTGGCAGGTCTGGCATAAACTGTCCATTCCTGAAGTTTGATGTGTAAGAGAGCAGGAACTGAAAGAGAATCTCAAAAAGGAGAATACTGACACATGACAGGGATGTTTATCAAACTGTGGGTCTCCATCTCTGAGGCTGGTGTTAAAATGGGACAGAAGGCAGGAAGAGAGATCATTCACATAAATCCTGGCAGTGCTCAGGGAACAGGACAGCAGCTCCCTCTGAGCCTGGGAGTGAGGATGGCTGCAGCTCATGGCTGTGAGCACACGCTGGAGAGTGAGGAATGAACTTCAGACCTGATCCTGGAGGGGATTTAGCTCTGGAGGCAGAAGGGGGTTGATAAACCTGTTTCCAATGGGAAACAAAAGTAGAGTTGTTTGGAATGTGGGCAGAAATCGAGACAGGATAACAAGGATCTGACTGAATTTTCTGTCTGGGAACAATTAGGAAAAGAGATTGTGCAGAAATAATCAGAGGTGTTTCACTAGTTCTGACTATCCAGACCTGAAGATTGGCTAGCTAACTGCAGTCTTCCAACTGATGAATTTGCAAGTTGCCTTAGGAAACTGTTTCAGTAAATTTCCCTTGTAATAGGAGTACATTTTCTCAACCATTATGGTGCAGTATTATTTTTTTGTGTTACAATAATGCCATGGAGCTCCAGGCATGCAATAAAGTTTATCTGCATTAGTGCCCCATGAGTCTGTGTGTCTGGAGACTGTAAAATAGAAGACAAGCCAGAAGGTGGAATGCTGTGCTGGAGATACTACAGAATATCCCTGTACCCAGAATATTCTGGGTACCACAGGATAACCAAAGAGCATGCCAGGAAAGCTATTAAAAATAAATATAATGAGGAGAAGTACAGTAAAAAGAATTCAGGGAAAAAGAAAATCAACAAGTTTCACAGAAAATGGGAGAAATAAAATAGGAATGGATAGAAGATGGGAAAAAAAAAGTGAAAATTTAAAAAAAAATCTGGTTTTAATCTGAGTTCTGTGCAGCATGGAGACTTAGGAACACTTGTCTGCTGCACCATTGGCAGCTATGCAAAAGGAACAACAAGGGCAACAAGCTCATCTGTTCTTCTCTTACTCCTCTAATGAAGAGAGACATGCTGCCTGCTGGAGGCCAACAGGAGCTCATGGGTCAGTTTATTTTGCTGCTCACTTTCAGTTTGGCTTCCGAAATTTTACAGGAGAGCTTTATCCTTGCTCTCTCCAACGCTTTTCCTGTTTTGCATTCTTCAATGTATTTCTGAAATTCTGATTATTTTTTAAAATTAAACACTTTTTGTTTTATTTTTAGCCCTTATATCCTCCCTTATTTCTTAGTAATAGCTAGAAAATAATACTTCAAAAATTGTGATATGGAAGGGGAGGAGGGAGAGCTTCCCTGCTCTGAATCTGCTGACTTAATTCTATACAAGCTCTAGCTAAGGGGAAAGATATTTCTGAGCTCCCTTTGAAAATGTAATTATAGATTTAATTCTATACTACATGTTTTTTGTGGTGCTGTGGGAGTTGGCCAGCTTCATTCTGAGGCCACTCTCTATCACCTTTAAAAGGTTGTGCCCATCAGGGTTTCCCTGTGGATTGCATAAAANGGGAAATGGAATAGAATGAAATGGAATAGCAGGAAATGGAATAGAATGAAATGGAACAAAATGAAATAAAATTAAATTGAATTAAGTAAAGTGAAATTAAATAAAGTAAAATAAAATAAAATAAAGGGGTGATCATTTCTCCCACCTGAAAAAAGTCAAGGGGGAACTGACTGTCAGTTCTTGCCAGAGAGATGGCTGCAGGAATTCTCCCTGGAAGCCGTTTCCAAGTGCATGAAGGACAGGAAGGTGACTGGGAACAGCTCGATTGGATTTACCAGGTTTTCATCTTGCTGCACTGAACCCATTGCTTTCTGTGAGGAGAAGATGGGCTCTGAGAATGACAGGACAGAGGTGGTTGTTTCTTCCCCTTGTCTTTAGCAAGTCCTTTCACAGCCTCCCACAGTGTCCTTGCAGACAGAACAAGGGGGTGTGGCTGGATGGCTGGACAGAAAAATTGCAGATAAACTGGATCAATTTGGCAAATTGGTGGATTACAGCAAATTGCAAAAAGTTGGGGGAATAACTGATCACCTGTAGGACAGGGTTGCTACTCCAACACTGGCTAGAGGAAGCTTTGCAAGAAAGGTCCCAGGGGAAAGCAAACAGAGCAGAATTCAGCAGTGTGCTGTCGTAGTGATCTGGGCACCCAACCTCTAGGGAGAGGCTGAAGGTGTTTGGTTTATTCAGCCAGGAAACAGAAGGTAATGTGGGGGATTCACTGAAGTCTCCCATGTCCTAATGAGTGACTGACAGGAGAAACAGGCTCTTTGCAGAGACACACAGTGAAAATGGACAGCAGGAAGAAGTTACAATATATGTTTTCAATATGTTCTTCATAATGAAAATGTTAAACACTGGAACAGTTTGACAAAAAATGGCCTCAAGTTGTGCCAGGGGAGGTTTAAATTGGATATTAGGAAAATTTTTTTCACTGAAAGGATGGTCAGACATTGGAATAACCTGCCCAAGGAAGTGGTGGACTCACCAACCCTGGAAATGTTCAGAAGGTGTGTGGATCTGTCACTTGGGCATAGGGTTTAGTGATGAACACAGTGGTGCTAGGTTAACACTTGCACTTGATCTTAGAGGTCTTTTTTAACCTTAATAACTTTATGATTCTGTGATGATAAGGTTGGAGATTTCCAAGATCTGAATAACCTTGAGCAATCTGACCTTACTTTGAAGATAGCTCTTTGAGGAGGAGGTTGGACCAGACCTCCAGCTATCCCTTCAGGTCCAGCAGCTTTTCCTGTGATTCCATTGTACGAAGGACTTCAGTGGCATACTGACTACAAAATAGAACTCTGCCAGCATTACCTAACACAGCCTCTGGAGAGAGATGTGAAAATGAATTGTTCTTCATTAGCATTTGTCATATCTGCGTGGTCAATGCACTTTTGGGGAGCAAATCATAGAAATCTAGGCTGGAACAGATCTTCAGAGGGATTAATGCAACATCCAACCTCAAGCAGAGCTGTTGCTGACACCAAATCATGTCAACCATACAATGCTTGGTTGGATTTTGAGAACCTCAGAAACTGGAAATTCAACAGCTTCTCTTGGCAAGCTATTCCAGGCCTGCACCACCCCCTAGTGAAGATGGGTTTCCTACTAACCTGCCTCAACCACCCAAGCTGCACTTTATGGCTGTTGCTGAATGTTTGACCACCAGTCACTATTACTGAGCTGAATTTGGCTCCCTCCCTTTTAAAATCCTCCAAGTGGTCTGCAATTAGATTCTTCTTTGGATTCCTTTTTCCAGGTTAAACAAACTCAATTTCCCCATCTTCTTGGCATTTATATCCTCTAAGTCCCTGACAATTTTGTTAGCACTCTGCAAGAGTTTTTCCAATCACCTCTTAAATAGGAGACCCAAAGCAGATTACAACATTGCAGGCATGAATTTCCTATAAACAAGCAAGAGAAGTTTACTGCTGTAGCAGCCAATTATGCAGTTTGAAAGACCCATGTGCAGAATTTTGTGTTGTTTCATTTCTGAACACCGTGAGATTTCTGTTGTTCCCAGGCTCAAGTTTATCAAGTTCCTTGTAACTCCAAGTTTCACTGTCATTTGACATATTTCCACACACTGCATCTTCACCTGCAAATTTGCTGAAGATGCATTCTGTCTGATCATTCAGGCCAGTGATAAAGATGTGGAATAATACTGTCCCAGAATCACTCCCTATTGTACTCCACTTAGTAGTTGCCAGCTGGATGCTGAACTATTCATTATTGCCCTTTAAGCCTGGTAATCCAACTAATATCCAGCCCATTTAAGCCCATTCATCCAGCCTGTATTTTTCTCAATCACAGAAAATGCTTTGCAATCACATGTCAAAAGCTTTTCTCAAGATATTTTACCACCACTGCTTTTCACTAGAGCACTCACTCAGGGTGATGGGATTCAGCTATAAGCAGTGGCTGGATGGGGCTTGGATAATGCAGAATAAATTACTGACATCAGCCATCAGGATGGAGGTTTCCAAAGGGCAGTTAAGGTCTCACTCCACAATCACATAGGAAGTGTTCCCAGACAATGTGACACGAACTGCCTCAGCCTGGGAAGTGGATTTTGTGCATGAGCTTTTCTTCAGCCTTGGCTGAGCTGCCTGAGTCTCCAAACCTAGACTGGGACTCTTGGGATCAGGGTGCAGTCAGAAGTGCACATCCCATTCTCTGACTGCAGACTTGCCATGCACTCCCTGTCACTCCTGAGGATGGGTTGTGGTATCTCCTCTGTGGCTTAGCACACTTACCATTAGCTCTTCAAAAATTAGGTTGAACATGACGTTTTGGCCATGTTTTATAGAACAGACCTACTGCTACACAGTGTTGCCCCTTCTTCTTTGCAACCACCACATATAACTGAGCACAAAGAAGAGGTTTCCTGTTAAATCAGATGTGTCTGTGTTAATTTATTTTTTGTGAGGAGTCAGGTTCCTCAGCTGGCCCAGTGTTGTGACCAGCACACCTCGCACTCTTTGCAGGACACTTTGACAAGGCCCCTTCCTAACACTGGGACCAAGGCTGAAGATGTAAATCTCACAGTCATATTCACCCACCTCCTTATGAAGAAGGCTCTGTTTCCTTTGGGTACAGGGTAAGTGATGTGTCCTGAGCTGTTGGGGGTACAAAACTGAAACTGGTTGACGTTGGATGATGCTAATTTCAAAGCGAAATTCCCTCATATTAATGCAATGTCCCAAAAGAGTGCATCACTAATCCTACTTCTGCACTTGTACAGAGAAAGTACAGCAAGGTCACTGCTTCTCAGTCCTCTTAATTAAAAAGCAGACCTCATGATAGGCAGTTGTCCCTCAGGCCCAAGGATTTGCTTATCTCTTGCAAGCTCAGTAGCCAAAACCAACTTTATCCGGAAGTGGGATGAGAAGAACAGAAGAGCCAGACTCCCCACCCCTGGTAAACCTTGTACTAAGCCTCACAGAAGTAAAAACACATCTGCAAGATGATTTTTAACCTAGTGCAGGAAGCGTGTGGCATCTTAACAGCACAGAGGCATCCCATCATGAGTCACCTGAGCTCCAAGTGAAGCCAGAGACTCCCATCAGCTTTTTGATTCACTAATGCTTGCAGAAATATTAAGTGAGCAGCAGGTAGCATCAGCTGAGCCCAGAAACTAATAAACATGCCCAAAAAAGTGGAGGTCTCTGTGTGTTTTACTGCCAGCTGCACCGTGCTTCAGCTATGTGAAACATAATACAGTCCACTGGGATCCATGAAATTGTGTTAGCACATCAGTAACATACTTAAGGATACACTTGTATCCTCTCTTGTGTACACTTTTACACTTGTAAATAGCTCCCGTGGTACTACAGCTCCTTGCCTGGCCTGCCAAAAGATACACATCAGTACTGCAGAAAAAATCTGATCTCTATAAAGAAGTCTGAGAAAAGCAAGTTAAAACTTTCTACAGCCCCTGCTTCTAATTTAGCTGCCATCCTTCAGTCAATACCGACTCTCTTTGGGAGCCTAATAACATTGTATTTTCATTTGTCTTTATGTATAGAGAATGTTAACAGAGAGATCACTATCTGTATTTATTTCTACAATAATAGGTATTCAAATTCATTATGTACATGCATACCAAAGTTATGACAGCATGCAGCTACTTTTTTCTCTCAACATGGCAAAGAGAGCTGTTTAATAAGGTTATATGGCAGGGAAGGAGCAAAGAAAATGTGATAAAATTATATGAGGATTGGACCAATTAATCCATAGCTCTCACTAATGTGATTTGCATGGGCAAGGAGTATATGGTTTGCCCTGTAATATTTTCTTGAGACACCTAGGATCATTTACAGACTCCTTTTCCGTTCGAAACAAAGGGAATGACTGCACGTTCTCAAGGAGAAAGCTTAACACATAAGTCTCCTTTGCAATTTCTTCCTGTGAACCAAATGTAAAATGGCTGCCAGATGCTCTGGTTATGGCTGTTAGAGATTTATGGCTTCAGCCCACAGGCAGTGAATAGAATAAGCAGCTAAATTTAAAGACAATTTTATCAGTATAAACACAGAGACGTGAAAAAAGGAAGACTTATTGTATGCAAGGAATAAACTTCAAGAGGAAAAGACCACTGGGAACTCAAGCGGCAAACTATGAGAGCAAATGGCCTCTTTCAACATCTTTTAAGTAGAACAATCAAAATTGTAGTATTAAAATTCAAAGCCAGAGATGCAGTTTAAGGAGATGTGGCTGTCATCCTTTATGGGAGAGCTTGCACAGCCCTCTTGGCAAACAGCCTGGACAATCGTCCCTGTTTGCCTCGAGTGTCAGAGCACACAGGGACCATGGATAAAACAAACTGGAGGCCAGTGTGCCCCACGTTCATCAGAGTAAGAAAGAAGATGACCATCAGCCATATGAAATAGTAACTGGTGATAACTCCTTTTACCCTTATAAAAGGATTTCTGAAATGAAGAGTCATCCCAAATAAAACTAAAGGAGTGGCAGGAAAATTTGTATTGTAGTAGAGAGATCTTGAAGGGAGAGGAGTACCAGAGTGGGCCTGGTTTGGGTCTGCCAGGAGTTGCCCTGTGACATCACCAGCCTGCCCAGGCTGGGCCCAACATCCCCCCTGGGATGCTGCAGGGGTCTGGTACCCAGCCAGTGGGGGACAGCACAGTGAGAAACCTGTGGGAGTTAACATCTGTAAGTATCCAGTCCTGTGATCATCTGTCACACAGCTGCTCCTCACTCTGAGCAGACAGCTCACCATTTGTCAGTTAATCATGTGTTGATAAAAAATGAATAAACTGCTTCTGTTCTGACTTAGCTTAAACACCTAAGTAGGTTTTCCCCCTACAACAACCTCTCTCATAATCTGTGACTTCTGTAATCTTAGAGTACCTTCATACAAGCCCGTGTCATCTATCTCCCACCAAGTTTTAGGTTCTGTGTTCTGGCAGATAAATAATGCATAGACTCCACATTTCTGGAGCTAAATTGGCCTCCTGTGGAGAAAACTATTTGCCTATAGCATGTGCTTACAGACTAATTTTGTTATGTTTTCCACAAACTCTTCCTTTTGCAAGCTATACTCCCCTTTCCCAAAAACAAAGTCACTCAGTCACCAAAGGGCTCCCAGAGGGATGATCTCTTAGGAAAAAAACCAGAAAAGCAGCCAAACCTCTTGTCACCATTGTCTCACAAAAACTCTTTGATTTCCTATTCTTCCTCCTCCTGAGATATGTTATTTCAACTTATATTTAAGTGTAGCACTGTGAAAGTCTCTTACACTTTCTGCATTGAATTTTACCCCTTTAAGCTTCTGTTCCATGGGAAACAGTTGTTTTTAGGAGTGGGGATCTTTGGTTTTTCAGAATTTACTTTTGATGACCTTGGCAAGCTGGAACAGAGCAATGTTAAAACCAATGCACCACTGCAAGAACTATTGTATTGCAATTTTAACAAAGCAGTAGCACTGATTTACACTTTTAATTGAATGCCACAAATAGACCCGTGCTGGATGAAGAAATATGGCCAACAGAAGCTCTTATTTTATTAGCTTTCCTCTTGTAATTATGACTTTGTCTCTCTGTATGTAGAGACAGTTGTTAATTTCCTGGACCACTGTCACTCAGAAACGTTTAGGACAAGCTGTCTCCTCTGATCACACACTAGCAGGCATGATTCTTCCCTGATTAGCCTTCTGGTCTGTGCATAATTAAAACTGGAAATATGAACAAAGCCAGGTTGAGAATTATGATTTATTATATTTTTCCCTAGAAAAGTAATTTGGGAGAAATCATCCCATATTTTTGTGTTCTTCGCATAAATTTTAGTTTTTCTAGTCTTTGTCTATAACTGTCATACTGCCATTCCCCCAGTTTTTCAATAAAAAATTATAAATATGGCAATTCTGGGTGGTAGCTGTCATAAATAAAGTTGAAGTTAGGAAAGCAAACAACTTTGATTCTAAAATTTTTGAGATGTTCTCACTATGAAAAACAATTGTGTATACTTGGGCTGTTTTTCCCTATAAAACATTTGCTACATATCTAAGCTTACTCAAAGCTGGCTTGGAGACAGCCCAAAGTCAAAGTATCCAAAATCAAGGCATGTCCTTGGCTGCTTTGTTACAGTGGTTGTATTTAAGGCCAGATTGGATTATCTTTCCTAGCGTACAGAAATTGCCTTTCGTTTCCCCAGGGAAGTTTTGCATTAGATAACAGGGAAAAAAAAATCTTCATGGAAAGAGTTGACAAACACCGGAACAGACTGCCCAGGGGGGTGATGGAGTCACCACCCCCAGAAGTGTTCAGAAAATGTGGAAATGGCACTTAAGGACGTGGTTCAGTGGTGAATATGGTGGTGGTGGTAGATTCACAGTTGAATTTGGTAATCTTAGAGGTCTTTTTCAGCATTAATGATTCTATGTTTCTATTATAATAAGTGTGGACACCCTTAGAGTCAGTAAAGGCTCAGAAACCAGTAAGAAAAGCTCAAGTATTGTATTTTCTCTTTGCTTTCAACTTGGGTAAGAAAATTAGGCTAGGAAAGTTTATTTTATAACTTATAATTACCTCTCAAGGCAAAATGACCAGGTACTGGCTACAAAGCTTAGTAATTTTCTTGTTTATCCTCTTTGTTGCTTACTGTTGAGAAAATTTAACTTTGCAACCAACATCTTAAAACTTGACACTTTCTCTCCTAGCTGGGCTGTGCAGCACAGAGGGACACTCTGGTGCAGATGTGCTTGTTCAGGTGACAGAGCCAGGGCAGGTGGGTCTCACACTCTGTTAGGGATGCTCAGTAATGGGAGATGCCTCTGCTGGTCTTGGAGCACCATTAAAATTAACAGCACCGGCAACTTGCCCAACTGAACAAGAATATTCAGAAGCAGACTTCAGGTTTCTAAGTCAAAAAATTCTTTAACTCTCTCTTTCTCCTTGGGATTAGGTGGAGATCTCCCCTGCTACCTGTAATCTGCCTGCTAACTTGTAAAGCCCTTGTTTAGGACTTAAATGGATGCTCAGTCTCAATTATCTTAAATATTGTTGAATGTATAAAATATCTAAACATAAGCAGAAATTATGCTGAAGAAGGAAGTGTCTTTTAGCATGAATACAAACTCTTGCTGGAGTGTAACAAGCATGGGTCATGAGGCTCTGGGGGTACAGTGAACACTTGCTGTGGTTTTTCACGAAGTTGTGTTTTTTAATGAAATCTTCATATTAAACTCAGCCAGCCTTTACTTTGCCCAACTCACTTTGCCTGTTTCTAAAGGAGTTGTCTGGAACTTCACAAAGCAAAGGAACAGCTGTGCCATTCCAAATTTTCCCTGCTGTCCCCATTTGTTTCACCCTGTCATAGGCTGGCACTGTACAGAGTGCACAGGAGTGGAGAAAGAGGGCAGGAAATCTGTGGTGTGAGCTCATATGAGATGCTCCAGTTCCAGCTCCCTGCCATGGGCAGGGACACCTTGCATTAGACCAGGTTGCTCAGAGCCCCATTCAACCTGGCCTTGGGCACTTACAAGGATGGGACAGCCACAGCTTTTCTGGGCAACCTGTTCCTGTGTCTCACCACCCTCACAGTGAAGAATTTCTTCCTAATAGCCAATCTAAACCTGCTCTCTTTCAGTCTGAAGCGATCCCCCCTTGTCCTGTCACTTCAGACCCTTGTAAAAAGTCCCTCTCCATCTTTCATGTCGGGTCCCTTCAGGTAGGTACTGGGAGGTCACAGTCAGGTCACGCTGAAGCTTCTCTTCTCCAGGCTGAACAATCCCAATTCTCCCAGTCTTTCCTCATAGCAGAGCTGCTCCATCCCTCTGATAATCCTGGTGTCCCACCTCTGGCCTCACTCCAACGCATTCACATTCTCCCTGTGCTGGGACCCCAGCACTGGATACAATTATCAGACACTCCACAGAAGGAGTTTCTCTGAGCTTAACCCGGAACAAGTCAATTACAAAGGAACTGAAGCTATTCAGACTCACTTTGCAATGCCCACAAAATGTTAACAAGGAGAGGAGAATGGAAACAGAAAACAACACTTGTAAGTTTGCTAGACAAATATTTTCCCTTACAGGTGGCTTAATACTTGGGAAAACTCACAAATAGAATTGAGCAGTGAACAAAGTAGATTAACTTCCACAAGGAAGCTCAGTTGCTGAGTTGTTGTTGTTCTGGTTAGGAAAATAAGCTGAACTTTTTTTTTCTGCATAAGATCCATGTAGAGTTTGTTAAAGTTCATCACTGTGTGTTTATTATCTGGTTTTATGTTACAAATTATTTTAAAATAAATTGAATAGATGAGAAATTTAAAGTATTTTTACACTACTTTACCCCTAAAATACCAAAAGAGGTAATTTTAAGGGTATTGTAGATCCTGCCCTTTATACAGAATGGATGCAATTCTTGTTTTCACTGACACTTAATTTCTTAATCAAATATGAAGAGATTCTCCAGAGAAGTTGTGGAAGTAGTGGAAGGTGTCCCTGCCCATGGCAGGGAGTTGGAACTGAATAATCTTTAAGGTCTCTTGCAACCCAAGCCCTCCTATGATTCTATGATTACCTTCCCTCCAAATTGTTGGGTGTATAATGCCAACCCTTCCTGCACAATTAAGCTGTGAGAACTGAGGTAAATTCAGATGATTTCTGGAATTATTGCAAAGCACTTACTGGCTCTGCAAAAGCAAGTTTAACCAATCTGCAGATACACTGAGATTCATGAAAGCAATGCTGCTATGGACTGTCCCAAGACGTGAATATGCTGATTAGGGCATGAACAGCTCTGGACTTCACAGTAAATTTTACTAAATGAAATGAAGCTTTTTGAAAGAAAAAAAAAGGAATCAGATCCACTGGAATGTAATTTTTTTGGACTATTAAATGTCAATATAGGTTTCACACTGGATATTAGCAGAGTCAAGTGTTAAAACAGCATTGCCTTCACTGCTGGGCACTGTGAGACTGCAAGAGAGATGAGTTTCACAAACACACAGAGACTGAGAATGGTAAAGAGGAGAAAAATGCACCATGAACACATTGAGCATTGCTCATTTTTAATGGATATCTAATATTATTCTCCTCCATCCATGGGTCTAATTTGGTCTTATTAGAAATAGCCATTGCTCCTGCTGAATTCGACCTTTAAGTGAAATGATAAGAGGGGATAAAGGCCAGGCTTGCAAGGTTTCAGAATCTAGTGATGCCCCATTACACTCCAATTAAAAAGGGCTAAAAGTGACACTTGCAATCATTTGAAAATGAATGAAAACAGGGCTGACATGCATGTTTTTGTAAGAATTTTTTTTCCTTAGCTATGAAAAAGGAGGTGTTTGAAAAAAAAATACTTATTTGAGGATACTAAAAATTAGCTTCCATGCTTGGTTTTTTGGTTTGTTTGGGGTTTTTTGCATGTGGAATGAAAGAGGGGAGCAAACAAGCCCTCTGTAATCAGTGAGTTGAAAAACCAGACTGCTGCACAAAGTGCAAGACACTTAATCTAGCAGATTTTATAATCCAATATACCAATTCACAAGCCACAGAGTCCCCCAAAAGATGTTTAAAATGCAAATTGCACTGATTTTATTTAATCTAATACTTTGGATACCTGAGGGCTTTTCTTCATCCCAGTGCTTTCCACTCTTTGATTATGCGCTGTGCTCAGGCAGGACAGCAAAAATTCTCCCACCAACACCAAGGAAAAGTCACATATAAGGTCTGGCTTGTATTTTTCCAGACAATCCCTCTCAGCCCCTGTTTCTCATGTGTTTCTGAGTGTCTACCTCCACAGTCTCCAAACTGTGGACTGTAGCCTTCCAGTACTTTTCCTTGGGTCCTAAAACCCAAAAATTATCAAAGCCACAGCTCCACACGTGGCATAAGCAGGAGAGATAATTTGTTAAACTTTACATGCTGGCAAACATAAATTAAAGGACATCAAAGAGTTCATATTAAGCTGCAATTAAATAATTTGTTTGATGTATCGTTTCTTCTGAAATTTAGTTATGTAGCCCTCAGCTCTGTGGCACAGATCTCAAGTAACACCTCCCATCCCCTTGCTGTCATGGTACAGCTCCAAAATCCCCCAAACTGCTGCCATCCCAAGGTTGATCCTGGAGCTGAGCTACCCTTTGGATCTGCCACTCCTTCCATACACAGGGAGAAGTTTGCTCAGCTACATCAGCAGCAGTGGCAGCTGAGCAAGGTGATTTTGTGATTGTGAACTCTCACTTCCCCCACGTGAACAGCAAAGCAGGGACTGCTGCCAGCACATGGGTGGGAAAGGAGGGTGCAGATCAGAAAATGTTCCAGCTTTGGAGGACGAGTGTGACTGTTCCCAGAGGCAGATCTGGGGCACTGGCTGTCCTTCACTCCCTCTGCAGCCACCTCAGTGCAGAGTCCTTCCCAGGGCTGCCAGTCTCAGGTGACTGTGGCTTACTATTTCTAACAAAGGAAGCCCTACTTACTAAGCCTGAGCCAGACCAGGAGTATATTCTCTGCAGCACAAAAGGAAGGCCAAGCAAAGTATTTCTGCTGAACAACCTGGTGTTCCTGACTCCTCAAGGCTCAGCTTCTGGGGCTGCTTCCCCAGTCCTGGAGTCCAAGATAAGTCTTCCTTTTACTTTGGGAATTAATAGGGCTGAAGTAAGTAATTACTGAAAATTCTCTCCCTCAGCAGATCAAAGCTCTCTAGTCATTTGCAATTGGCTTGAGGAGGGACATCAGTACTAAATGTGAGCTCATCTCCATAGTGCTAAAGACTTCCTCTAGCCAAGATACTCGATGGAAAAAGAAAAACACAGAAAGAGGAATGAAAATTTAAAACCTAAGCCCATCTTTGGAGACTATTGACTCACAGAGGCTCAGCATGAGGACAGTTAAGAGGTGATAAAGTCCAGCTCAAGGGATGGACAGGTCAACTGCAACGGGGAGTAAGATGCTCGTAAACTGGGAGCTAAAAGTGAGTTTTCTAAGAAGTGACTTTCTAAAAGGATCTGAAAATTTTCTATGAATATGTATGGATGCTTGGATTATTGTACTCTCATTATAATGAGAAATATTGTCAGCCCAGTACTGAATTTGTACAAATATTACTTTGTTTCATGAGTTTGAGAATAGTTGGACCTTGATATGGGAAAACTTAGCCCCTGTCAACAATGATAATTTCAAGACATATCTAATTCTGCAATAACATCTCATGGCTGGATTTTGGCTATAATTGTTTGTTTTCCATAAAGTGAGAGAGACAGAGAGCACGGCACCATGCCCAGAATTTCCCTGGGTTTCTGACAGGAAAGCTTGGGAATAGAACTATCAGAAAGAAACAAATAACTAGGCTGAGCAGGAGGGTAGCCTCTGGTTTGAAGGGAAATCATGGAGAGCAGATTGGGAAAGTGTTCACTGGGAACATTGCACAATGTTTTAGAAAGAAAAATAAGGTATGCATGGGATGACGTGGAGAACAGAAAAATAGGAAGTCTCACATCTTCAAAAAAGGCAAGGGAGTGAAGGAAAACCTACAGTTGTTAGTCTATGAAAAACAGGAGCACAGCTGCATATCCAGCCTCAGGCCAACTCAACGTGGTTGAAGTGTCACTTGAGATCATCTGAGCCTTATGATGCATTGCTGAAATAATTTTATGCATATATATATATAAATACAAAGCAACCCAATACCTCATAGCATCAAATCATAAAATCATAGAATGGTTTGGGTTGACAGAGACCTTCAACAACATCTAATTTCAACCCCCCTGCCATAGGCAAGGACACCTTCCACTAGACCAGGTTGCTCCAAGCCCCTTCCACCCTGGCCTTGACTACTTCCAGGAACTGGGCATCCACAGTTTCTCTGGGCAACCTTTGCCATTCCCTCACCACCCTCATAATTAAAAATTCTTATTTTTAGTGGGAAACTGTGCAATATCCTCCAAGAGAACCTTCCAAGGTGAGAGCAGCACAGTTGTGTGTGCTGACTGAGGAGGGGAAGGATTGTCATGTAGTCAAAGCTGAGATATGCTTATAATAATTGTCTGATTTTAATTCACTCTTCCTTAGGTGCTCACAGTGCAGCTCCACTGAGCACAGGTGTCTGAGATACCCAGGGTTAACCTCCCTGGCCTGAGGGTGACACCCCAAAATGCATAGGTCTCCTGTAGGTTCAATGCTGCATCTGCATTGTTTGGTTATCTGGTTATCTTTGTGTCTGGTTATCTTTGGATACCCCAGTGCATCTCAAAGGCTTTGTGTCTGTGTCTGAATTGAACCCTGATGTGTCACTTCATTCCTTCTGAAACAGGTCTAGGATTTGAAAGACTTTCTTTTCTGGAATGAGATATTTAGTGAGTTTGATGGGCTCTGTGGGCAGGGTTCAGTCTCTGGTTCAAGCACAATACAAGGGTCTACATGGAAATGTCTGCATGGAAATGTCTGCATGGAAACCAAGTGTCTGAGTAAGCAGAGAGGGTAAGAGAGCAGCAGAGCTTGGAGGGTAATTCAGTCAATCAGTCACCAGGTGCCTAGTTTAGGGAGATCTGAGTCACTGCTCCCAAAATGAGGAGTGGTAGAAATGTGTTTATATTACATCTTTGGTTTTGACAAAGCTGTTTTCCCTAGAGAATCCTTCTGCTTTTCTTTCTTATTAGGTAAATTGTGTTTTTCTATCCAACACCTCTACAGCAAGAGTTGTTTGTTTGTGGTTTGGTTTTTTTCTAATAGGTGAACAGATGTTGGTGGGAGTGTCTCAAACATACACTTGAAAATGCTGGGCTTGAAAATGAAGTCTGAAAAGGCCTAGAATTTTTAATAATTTAGGAAAAAGAAAAGACCTATCTGCACAAGAAAAACCTTGGAAGATGCTGTGAGGACAAATACTGCTGCAAAGCTGGAAGGAGGCCAGGAGAATACAGTAAGTCAGAAAGACAGAAGAGAAAGTAAATGAGGGAGTGAAAAAATAGGACACAAGATGAGATAGCTGATAGAAACACAGAAAAACAGGCAAAGTACGAACACAGACTTGAGGAAAGATGTAGAAACTGTAGAAGACACATATAAGGATGGTGAGAAAAAGAGCAAACCCCAAATCTGGTGTGCTGTAGCACCAACTGGTTGAATGGGATGCTGAAGGAGAGGGCAGATTAAACAAAATTCTACTTTTGATAGTAAAACCATCTTAAAAATACATGCCTTCTCCTTCTGCTCCCACACATATCACACATATTCCCACCTCCTTAGCTACCCTGCTTGGAGAACTTCATCCTGTTTCCCTGCTCATTTTAAAGGGCTGTATTTCACTTCTATGCACCTTGTATTTCTGAGCTTCTGATTACAGTGGCCTCATCAAGAGTGATAGCAGGACAACCTTGACCTGCAGAGCAGGAGAGGAAGAAAACCACTGCCCGTGGTAAAGGACAGGGACTGTGGTAGTTGCCATGGCTTTGCCATCACAGCCAGCAGATCCAAAAATACTTCTTGACACAGCAACCCTTTGGTTACCCATCTCTCTTTTCCCAAAGCTGATCCAGCTGGGAAAAAGCTTGTGATCCCAAAATCTGGGCTAATTCTTGCTCCTCACGGCAGCCCTTGTTGCAATGCATGCCAGGCCAATAGACATGGTCATTCCAGAAAACTAAAATAATAAAATTTAATTTTAAATGTTTGATTGTTTGTTGTTTTTTCTTTTTAATCTTGTCTTTACCAGGTAAACTGTTGGTAAGAATGCCACAGAGAAAACAAGAGTACATCTAGAACAGCTGCTGTTTGAAGGGATGTGATTTCAGCCCCTGTGTGCTCTTCTCAGATGTGGCCAAAGGCACGTTAAAAAAAGCTTTATCATGGTACTGTACATGCTGAAATCTCAACACTGCAGCCACAATCTGGCTGACCCCAGCCCTGGGGGTTCTTAATATAGGTTGTTCTCCAGAGGATAATGTCCAATGCCATCAGTGTCACCAGTAAAAGGATAAAAGGAGGACAGATGCTCCCCTTGTAATTGCAGCCATTACTCTGCAGCCTGCAGCTCAGAAACCACTGGTACGTGACACTCCCAGGTATTTAGTGAGGTACAGTTCAGAACAGGCTTAATTCAAGTGCTGCCCACCAACAGAAGCTTGGTGATGACCATGTTTTAGGAATGCTGTTGGTTGTGTACTTTCAAGTGGATCACCAAGAAAATGAAGGCAGCAGCATAAGGGACAACACCTTGAGAAGGGGCTGCAGCAAGGTGAATGAATAAATAAGGTGCTATCACTTTTGATCACATTTTGATATTGCTTTTCTTCATGAAACAGGACGAATCTTCAAGATTCTGTTAAAATGTGAGGATGCTGATGATGTCAGAGTCAAGGAGGGTCCAGACAGTGCTTTTAGTCACATGGTTTTGTTTTGGGTAAAACTAAACCTGCATGGAGCAGGGATTTGGACTTGATGATCCTTGGGTCCCCTCAGATTTGACATACTCCAAATCCTTGCAATCTTACTAATGATGCCAGTGATCAGAATGTACTGAGAGGTTCTCTCCCCTGAGACAGTAAAATTTTTAATGCCTTTGTGTCTTCCTAGTGTCAAGGCTCTTACAGGGTTTGGCCTCTGCAAAACACCCATCAAAGTGCAATCCAGGATAAGTGATGAAACACAAGGAGAAGGGTTAATATTGCACTGAGAAGCAGTGTGTGTGTTTTACAGAAACAGATGGCATGCAGAAGTATCTGTCAGGTCATTTTGACTCAGATGAGTGTGATTCCTCACAAAGCAAATAAACTGAAAGTATTACTTGCTTCTTATTGCCTACACTTAATTATATAATTAGAGCTGGTGCCATAATTAGAGCAGAGACCAGCTCTGCACCAGCCCTGGAGCTCACACTGCAGAAGCAGATGAAGCTTCTTTAGAGAGTTGTGCTGATCAGGGCACAAAGGTTCCAAGAGCAGAAGTTGAGCCAGAAAACAAGAAAAATGCAACAGGAAGGGAAAGAAAGGCATAAGTGTTTGGATGCATTGGGGAAAGTAGCAGAGATTAAAACAAGTTCTGAAGCTTGATGACATATGACAGAAAATCAAAGCAGCTTTGTTAGTTGCCTGTGGTTGCACACTTATAGCAGTGGACAATTTTGTCCTTCTGTGTCCTCCTACAAACACCTATTTCATCCATAAGAGGAATTAAACAGTCTATGAAAGTTGAAAGAGCTAAAGTAACCACTCCCAGAAAGGAACAACTGCTACTGCTTTGAGGGTCTGCTGCTTTTAGGGTTGGGTTTGTTTGGGGTTTGATTTTTTTTTGTGTGTGTGTGTGGTTTTTTTTTTTTTTTTTTTTGGTTGGTTTTGTTTGTTTATTTGCTTTTTTATTTTGTTTTGGTTTGGTTTTGTTTTTTGTTTTAAGCAACTGCTGTGAATTGGAGGACAAAGGGGCAGTTTTGATGTTTCTGGAATTCTGTCTTGAAGCAGTGTTTTGAAATACTTGATGTGACTCAGAAAACACTCAAAGCAGAATGTCTGGGCATGGATCTTAGGATCTTCAGGATCCACGAGGATGTCTGATGTTGCACATGGTTACAGTGCCCTGTGTTAATCACTGAGAGCAGATGCATCATTATTTATCCTCCATGTGTTGGAGTCAGAGTCTGTGCACCAAATGTCCAAGTACTGAAGGGAAATGCACACACTTCTAAATGTCCTGAATGTTTTATTTCCTTGGGACATACCACGTCTGCCAAAAAAAATAAGCCTCACAGGTTATGCACAGGGAAGAGGATTGAGTCCTGGTGGTCTTTGGGATAATCCTAGAACAAAATTTTTCAGAGAACCTTGACAAACACTGGGAACAAGGTTCTCCTTGCCTCATGGGAGAGCAGATGAGCTCCTGTATTCACTTACTGCCCTGAACATGGTGAGTCCAAGGTAGAGTTAACTATTTTTAAAGCAAATCATAAAACTCTATTTGAATTTAGTGCATGATCACAACACTGAACAGTCAGAAATTTAATTGTGAAACTACTGAATGACAGTTGAGTCTAAAACCCTTCTGACTTTACACCAGAGCTTGGTTTTGTTTGCTCTTCTTATGAAATGGCAAATCTGGTCCTACTTATTTTGTCCTCTGTCCTTCATTAAGACTGTGTGCCTGAACAGTGTGGTTTTCTAATGAAGCTGTTGTGACATATGCAAACCCTTTCCATGGTGCAAACCCCACATAAGAACCTGCATGAGAAAAGGGACTATGCAGGAACAAGTCATGGGCAGCAAAGTAAGGTAAGGTTTAACCTGGCAGCAAATTGGGAAGTTCATGCATTTTGCTCATTAAAACACCTTTAATGCATTGAATGGGATCTTTTGTGGAGAATACTGCTCCTGAGCATTAATTATAAGTGCCTTGTGGGAGCTGTAAGAGCAGCTTTGTTCGGTGTTACCTTGGTGCTGGCACCTTGCTGACACCACCAATCTGTTAGGAGGAGTTTGCTGTGGAACTTTAAAGCACTCTCTGCTCCAAGTGGGGTGTGATCAGAGCTGTAACGTAAACTAAACTGCTGTAGTAAATAAAAATCTTCACTCCTCCCAAGCCGTGCTAACCTCAGAATTTGTTGACTTCACTGACTTTTAGAAATTCCTGAGTCAGACCTTCTGCTGTGATTCGCTGTGGTTTTGCACTAAGGGATGAAGCTCCACACACTCCAACAGACTCCAGGTTTAGTGGCTTCAACGACCACTGAACTTGAATAGAATAATCATGTATGAGAATTATATTTTTAAAATAATTTGGACTATTTTCAACCTCTGCAGTGGGATGAGGTGAATCCCACTTTCTATTTCTCTCTACTGACTACAAACAAAAACTGCTGAGGGACTACCTTAAAAAGAGGCATCTAAAATATGAAACACATGAAATTAAATTAATCCCTTCCATTGTATCTGAGTATTTTATTTCTATTTAAACATTCTTAATATGGGAGGCTTGGGAGTTTATTAATCATTCATCATTTGGGAGGTTCAACAAATAGAAACTCCACCTAAATTTCCTCCTTACATAAAGTATAAAAGACTATTGCCACTCATTTTGGTTTGGAGGAAAGCCTTTACTGCATTTAAAATAAATATGTAAACATTCCACAGTGGTTATCTTGTTCTTTATAGAGATCTGCCCCTGTAATGATAGATAAATATTTACAATTATTTTTATATTTTAGACTTTTAGCTGACAGAAAGAATCATTAGGGTGTTATTTAGCAGCAAGGACTTCAGCAGTGTATCCTTGAGCAGTGGAAAAGCACTGCAGTGCTGAATATTCACTGAGATTCTCCCATTTTATTTCAGTGCATTTTATTTGGATGAATGTGGTCTAATTTTATATAGAGTCCCTTCTAAAGCTCATACAACTCTATGGATTAAAAGAACCCTAATGAACTATATTCTATTCAAAACATTTACATGTCTCCCTTGATCTCTGATGTGTACAATTGTAAGTGCCACAGTTCTGATGATAAAATTCCCAGCAATTCATATAAATAGCAGGACTATTTATATATTTTCGTGGTGAATTTTTAAGGATTACGTTTGATTGCCACAGATGCACACATTCATATCTCATGAATTCTGAAAAAGAGAAAATTCATATCAAACTGCACTTGGGATCAGCTTACGGTATGAGAGCTGCATGTCTAAAAGTTATTTTACATTTTATGCTCAAATTACAGTCTGGAAAGTTTTATTCTCTTTCTTGTTTTATTATATACTTTATTCTATGACCTTCCCAAACTCTATTAGCTGCCTGAGCTAAATCTTTGTATAGCATTGTTTTACTTTCCTTGTTTCTGGCAACATTTCCAACTATAAATATGAAGTTACAGAGTAAAAAACCAGAAATTTTATTTTTATATGCAGATATTTAAGGAAACTCACCATAAACAGGGTATTTTTGCAAAGAGAAGTGCTAACAAGCATGAAAATAATAAATTAATGGAGGTCTAGGGAGCCTTAAATCACTTCCCACTTGTGTATGTGTTGTAGTGAGGGTGGATATAGTTCTACCTCATCTCACATCCTTGAAATTAAATTCACCCCTCAGACAGGAATTGTGTCTATCTCCTCTTCTCAGCTGTCTGTCTTTGAGGTCAGTTTTCAAATGTTTTCCTACCTGATCATATTTTTTTTGTGGTTGAAGTTTTAAAAAATATTTTTCCGAGTTTACAAATGTCTGTTTTGAGGAGAAATTTGGCCATTTCCTTCCTAAACCTCTGCTGCAATCAAGGCTGATAACAGGAACCTTAGTGCTTCTCAAGTCCCCCAAATAAGTTTGGAAATCTGGAGTGATTAACAACCCCAATTAGGGCCGTCAATATTGTCTTTCTTTTGCATATTGTTTAAGTCATTAAAAGACTTCCACAGAAACAACTGAACTTGTGAGTTGGCAAGTTTAGGAGGCAATAAAACTGATTTCTAATCAGGGTTCTTCTCAATGCTATTTATCATCCTCCTGTCCAAAGAACATCGTTAACCTCCAGCACTCCCTTGTGTAAGTCCTTGCACAAATATCTAAAAAGAAAGTGTAGTCCTAGAAAGATTCAAATATTTCACAGAGACAAGGCCCAACAGTGACACTGCAGAAGAAAAAAGGCAGGCAAAGTGATTAGAGAATTAAGTTATTCTAGAACGATTCTGGTAATTTTAGAACATTTTTTACAGAATAAATTCTTTTTAATAGATGGTTCTTATATGACCTTCCATTGAACCTTGGAAAAGACACCACATTTTCTACCTCTTTATCTATAAAATGGAGATTTTGCAAATCTTGACAGTTTTGAGAACTAAAAACCCCCAATTTTCACTGACTTTAACTACTATAAACATGCCACCATATTCATGTTTGTAAGCATTTAGATCAACAATTAACTTGTCAAACAACAGTGATATCCCAGAGGATGGTTTTGGAGCCAAGTCCTCACATTGGCAGTGATCTCATTCTAGCATGTACTAAGCCCCAGTTGTTAAGAGTATTTATGAAATTGAAAAGTTGTTCTATGACAAGCAAACTGTTGTATGATAGTAAATAAATTAAACAATTCTTTTAAATAACAGTAGTCATATGTGCAGCTATCTTAAGACAATTATAGTTTATGAATGTCCTGAACTTAATACTAATTTCAGCATATATCTTTGTACACTGTTGCAATATAATATACATCTAATTTTAAAAAGAGGTTATAGGTAAATACAAATAGTAAAAGTTATTTTCCTAGATATTTTGTTTCCTAGATATTTTTGTCAAACAAGCACTGAAATAGGAGATGTGATCCAGCTTACCTGATACAGATGCCTACATTTAATCAGTTGAGCTTTGACTGTGCCCAGACACCCACAAAAGGAAGACTGTTATGATGAAAAGGCAGTTTACTTATTTTATCTGATTTTTCTGCCTGTGATATCTCTAAGAATCTCCTGGTTTTTACAATTTCATCTTGCTTTGCACATCCATCTGCTACAGTCTTGTGGCCACACAGGGTTTTTCACTGCTGCAGTACCAGTTTGCAAAGTAAAAAAAATAAATAGAGGCAAACTGAATTTATTGTAATTATTGGGTGGCAGTGACCTGTAAGTCCTTGGTTAAAAAGCTTGCACAGCACTGCTACAATTATAGAGTGCCCATAACCTTCTTATAAAGGGACTCCTATGTAGGAGGCTTTTCCTCAGTGTGTATTTGTTTTTACTGTAGGTAGCAATGGCAAATGAGTGTTTTTGGGAGTGTAAGGAATACTTTATGCATAATTTTTCAGCCTCTGTATTTTCTTTCCAAGGGAAATGCCACAAACACATCTACCTCCAAGAGCTGCTGCCCCTGTGAGCCTTGCCAGCTAACATTAGTCATGGTTAGCAGCACTCGAGTGGTTTGCAGAACACAATTACATTTGGAAAAATAAATCTGCATTTCTAATAATTGTTTATATGGGATTGAAATGGAACAGCAGAGAAAAGTGTTTGTAAATAGAACAGACTCTGGTGAAAAGAGCCACATTACTCTTCATCCTTTTCTCCCAGGAAAAGGATGAAGCTGTGATAACTCATTTTCTTGCTTGTCGGACTGTCCTGAGCTGAAAGTGCTCAGGATTCCAAGGAGTGAACCATGTCCCATGAGGGAGGTGGCAGCAGTCAGAGGGTGTCTCGTCACAGGAGCTGGGGTTTCATGGTGTCACAGCCTCACCCATGGTGGGGATTTGCAAACTCCAGCCACTGACATCTGACCCAGTTTTTTCCAGGGCTGTTGGAGCCTAAGTAGATGCAGAAAAAGATGGAAATACAGGGGAGGAAAAAAAAAAAGAAAATAGAATAATGAGCCATGTTCAAATAATCTTGTATTCTGAAATAGCCAAGACATCACACTTTCCTCTCCAGTGGTGTGCAGGGAGCAGGATCCAGCCCATGGAGCACCTTGGTTCACCTGTCTTTTCTGAGGGAAGGAGCATTAAGTGTGTCTGGGATCCCACTACAGACAACCTGGATTCCCACTGCTTACTTCATGAGTGGACATGGAGGAAACTCCTCAGAGTTCCCTGGTATTAAGGGACACAGTTTACTTTTGTCCACTAGTACTGACTTTTTCTAGTGCATGGAACAAAACTGAGATAATTTTACCATCACAAATTAATGAGTTCATTGAAATAATGGCTGGTACAACCCAGTGATAAAAAACCAGGTGGAAGGTTTTTTTGTTTGGCCTTGTTTGTTTGTGTGTGTGTTGTTGTTGTTAATAGAAATGGTGCAGGAATTCACATTCTCCATGGAAAAATACTAAATCCACTGAGATATCTCTACATCACATACAGTACCAGTAAGTGGAGTGCATGTGGTTGAAATCCTTCCTCCAATGATTTCCAGTTCCTGAGGTTAATAAAAATACTAAATCCACTGAATTTTTGTCAAACAAGCAATGAAATAGAAGTCACAGTGGTCACATTCCAGCATCACATTTCATGAATATGCTGTTCATATTTTCTCAATTTCCATGATAAAGAAAGATGAACAGCTCAAAAAATAGGTTTATTGCAATATCACTTGTCTTTATTGGTCATCCTAAACCATGTTAAATTCAGCATTTTTTTCATACAGTGGAAACTGTCTTTTCTAAAAACACTTTGCTCCAGCATTTCTTTACTATACAGCAAGGGATTCTGACATCTTTACCTGCAGATGTCTTTGCTTTATGGAGTTGTAGGATGTGCTCTGTGGCAAAACAAAAAGCAAACTGGAATTCAAGCTGAGGGGAAAGCTGTGTGTGCCTGGAGCTGCAGCTATAATGGGTGTCTCCTGATTTAGGAATGGCTGTGATCCCAGCTACTCTGGCAAGAGCTGATGGGATTTCTGTGGGGAAGG